>JAZKJV010004664.1:0-113400 GCA_037367405.1 Ottelia alismoides | reverse complement strand
TGGCCATCATCATCAATGATCTGGCTGATCAGTTTCGATAGAGCAATGGCTGGGTTATGCACAGCCCCGCCAAAGCTGCCTGAATGCAAGTCCTGCTTCGGACCATGCAGACGCACTTCGTAATAAGCGATCCCGCGCAGACCGTAAGTTATGGCTGGCTGACCAGCGGCGTACTGCGATGAATCGCTGATCACAATCACATTGCAAGCCAAACGATCTTTGATTTTGCCAAGTGTCCTGGCCAGCTGACCACTGCCGACCTCTTCTTCACCTTCGATGAGAAATTTGACTTGCAACGGCAGAGATTGTCCGGTCGCCGCCCAGGCAGCAGCTCCCAGCACATGCGTCAGCGACTGTCCCTTGTCATCGGTCGCACCACGCGCATACAAATTCCCGTCGCGCTCCGTCGGTTCGAAAGCAGGCGTGATCCACTTGTCGAGCGGATCTGGGGGCTGGACATCGTAGTGCCCATAAACGAGAGCTACGGGCTGGCCGGGCACCGCTGGACTTTCCGCATAGACCAATGGCGGGCCATCGGTCTCGATGATCTCGCACTGAAAACCAAGCGTTTTGAAAGCATTAGCGACCCAGTCGGCCGAGCGGCGAACATCGCTGCTAAAACGGGTGTCGGCGCTGACGCTGGCGATGCGCAACCACTGTTTGAGCAGATCTAGATGGCTAGGTTGACTTTGCTGAAGATAGCGATCGATCGGCCCTAAATCAGTCATAAGCGGAATTTTCTGTTGCGGATCGTATCAAAGATGCTTGAAAGAACACCCCTGTCGGGGTTTACAATATATCCAAGCCAAGAATCAGTCGGCAGTAGGCCGGCCATCCCCTCTATTTTTTGTCGTTCAATATTCCGTCTGATCAGACAAAAGATTGAATGACAAAAAAGAAGAACTTTATCCTCACGCGTTACGGAGATGCTTTCGTACCATGTCCCAATCCGATGCAGCTGTCATGGAACCTGACGTTGCCGAACCAGTTCGCGTGCGTCGCGCCAAGCCCCAGACGCCGCCGCCCAAACGCCAGCCACGTTATCACGTGGTGCTGTGGGATGATCCGAACCACACCTACGATTATGTGATCGAGATGCTGCGCAAGCTGTTCGGCCATACGACCGAGCAGGCGTTCGAACTCGCCAAGACCGTAGATACTGCTGGCAAAGCCGTATGCCTCACCACCACCAAAGAGCACGCTGAATTGAAGCGCGATCAAATCCACGCCTTCGGCAAAGACGATCGCAGCAAAAACTGCAAAGGCAGCATGTCGGCTTCGATCGAACCCGAGTTCTAAAGAACCTGACAAAAATTGGATGACTGAATATTTTTGTCATTCAATTTTTGTCAGTGCGCATGCGGATCGAGATCGTGATGCGCTTGATCGACGTGCACATGCAAGTTGGGCCGAGCGGCGAAGAACTTGGCCCAAGCTTCATCGGGTAGATCGCACTGATCTACGTAAAGCGATGAAAGCTCTGGCATCGCCGCTAACGTTTCCAGCGACCTGGCCGTGATGCCAGGCTGTATCAAATGCAAACTGCTCAGCGCCGGCCAGTGCGATAGCTCTTCGATGGCCGCATCATCGATCTGGCGGCCAGCGATGCGCAGTTGCCGCAGCCTGGGCAACGCTGCCAGCGATTTCAAGCCAGTGGCAGTTGGCTTGGCTTGAGGCAGATTGAGAATCAGCAGTGATTCGAGCTTGCTCACGTGAGCGATGCCGGCATCTGTCAGCGGGCTTTCGCGCAAACGCAGATGTTCGAGGCCGGGTAGCGTTGCCAGCTGCTGAACATCTTCATCGCGCACAACGCCGGCATCGAGAACCAATGCTCGAAGTGTTTTCAATCCTTCGAGCTGCTTTAGCTCGCTTGATTGAACTGCTGTGTGTTCTAACCGAATCTCGTCAGCCGCTCCGCTGGCAACGGCCTTCAATTGCTCGGCAAAGGAAACCTCGGTTGCAACCTCTTTCTTCGGGCTACAACCGATGCATAGCAATATGCATAGCAAAAAGTGTTTTGTCCCTAATTTTTTTGTCGGACGATCTGACAAAAAATGTAAGGACAAAAAATGATTTCTATTCATCGGCCACGTTGACATACACTTTCAGCGCCGAGTTATCTTCCACGAGCAGGCGCATCATTTCTTGGTAGTTATCCAGGCCGTTGACGGGATTGGTGAGAATCTTTTGCAGCACGCCAGGGAACATGACTTCGCCGAGCGCCATGTCCTTGATGCCGGATTCAAAGTATTCGCGATTGGCATTTACCGAACCGAGCAAGAGTTTATTACCGAGCACCCATTCGATGTTGATCTTGTCGGATGGGACTTCCGTTTTGTTCTTGCCGCCAGTGATACTGGTCCAGACCAGCGCACCGCTGTGGCCGAGCACACCCATCGCTTCGAAGGCAATCTTGCTGCTGCCAGTGGCATCGACGATGATGTCGGCTTTGCCAACCTTGCCGGCCAGGTCTTGCAAGCTAGTGTTCTGCGTGCTGACGTAGGTCGCTTCCATGCCTTCCACGATTTCGCTCTTGAGATGTGGACCGGGAGCGCGCGCCAATGTGTAAACTTCCAACCCTCGCAGTTTGAGGAGCAGCGTCGACAGCAAACCGATCTGGCCCGCGCCGAGCACAAAGGCTCGCTTGGGACGCCAGACGCGCATGCGGCGCTGAGCTTCGTAGGCTTGAGCCACGGCTTTGGCCGCACAGCTCATCGGTTCCATCAACACGTGCAAGTGCTTCAGCCCCTTGGGCACTTTGACGATGTACTCTTCGCCATCGACGAACTGCTCGGTCATATACCCGTGCAGCAAGTTGATGCCGCGTTCGTAATATGTTTCTTCGCTGGTCATATCGTAGGTGCCGATCTTGTCGTAGATCGAGCCACCTGGGCGGCGCACGGTAGCTGTTACGTAATCGCCGGGCTTAACCGAAGTTACGTTAGGACCAACTTCGAGCACTTTGCCAAAACATTCGTGGCCTAGAACGAGGTAGTCATCCCCTGGAGGCGCGTTGCCGTAGAGCGCTTCGTTGATTTCGCGATCGGTCGCATCCACGCCCACTTTCAACACTTTCACGCGAATCCCTTTGCCGTCGGGCACGCTGCTCAGTTTTGGCTCGGGGATATCACGGCTATGGATGGAATTGGGCGTACCCGGGCGAATAGCAACGGCTTTCATAGTCGATTTGTACTTTGATGGTATGAACTTGGGAAATACGGCGGCCCAATGTTACCAACAAATCGTTTGCTATGGGAGAGTGCATTTTGTCACCCAATTTTCTGTCAGACAAAAAATTGGGTGACAAAAGATTAGGACCGGGCGACTCAAACTTCCAACGCTTCTTCTTCCAGCTTGGACTGGGACATGATTTGTTGTTGGATGTTGGGTGGCATCATTTCGTAGTGGCTGAACTCGATTAAGTAACTGCCTTGGCCGGCGGTCATGCTGCTCAAGGTCCGGTTGTAGTGCAGCACTTCGCGCATCGGGATTTCGCAGTGGATGACTTGGAATCCACCGCCGATGGCTTCATTGCCCAGCACGCGACCACCCCGGGTGCTCATGTCGCTATAGATGTCGCCCACGGCCGCCTCCGGCGTGGTCACGTCCAGCTTGACTACCGGTTCGAGCAAACAGGGCTTGGCCTCCAGGAAGACATCGCGAAAAGCCATGGAACCGGCGATCTTAAACGCCGCTTCGCTCGAGTCCACATCGTGGTACTTGCCGAAGTGGACTTCGACGGCCACATCCTGGACTTGATAACCGGCGATCACGCCGCGATTCATTCGCTCCTTGAAACCTTTCTCAACAGCCGGCAAGAAGTTCGTCGGTATCGTACGCCGACCACCGAGTTAACCCACAAGAAGTTATTCGACTCGTCGTAATGCTTCTCTTTCATGCTGGGGAAACGCTCGCGATTGGCAAAGGCTTCGATGTCGGTGCCTTGGGGCAGTGGGAACATACGAATATGAACTTCGCCGAACTGACCGCGACCTCCGCTCTGCTTGCGATGTCGATACATGCCTTCGGCATGCGCTTGAATCGTTTCGCGGAATGGAATCTTCGGGTCCTTTGTTTCCACATCCAACTTATCGCGTAAGTGCAAACGTTCGAGGATCATCTTCAAGTGAAACTCGCTCATACCAGTGATAACAAGTTCACTGGTTTGCGAATCGCGATCCAATCGCAAGGTTGCATCTTCTTCGACCAGTTTATGCAGCGCAGCCGCTAGCTTGTTCTCATCGCCGCGACTCTTGGGCGCCAGAGCGAGACCAACCATCGGCTTGGGGAACGGAATGGGCGGCAGTTCCACATCGCCGAGAATCGTACCCGTGTGCAGATCATCTTGCTTGGCCACAGCCACAATCTGTCCGGCTTCGGCGCGCTCGATGGGCGCGGTTTGATTGCCCTGCATCTCGAGGATCTGCGGCAGCTTGAGGTTCTTGCGCGTCCCAGCGATATGTACGACTTGATCTTTGGTCAGAGTGCCAGAGATCACGCGTATATAGCTGAGCTTCTGCACAAACGGATCAATGTGCGTTTCAAAGACGCGGGCCACCAGCGGTGCATCGTTATCAGCGCACAAGTCCAGCGACTCACCGTCGGGCCCCATACCATGTCGACAGAGCTGATCGGGGGACGGCACGCAGCAACCAAGTCCATCCAACAACTCTTTCAAACCGACTTTCTGTTTGCTCGATACACAGAAGACGGGAATCAGCGTACCGCCCAGTACGGCTCGAGGCATCAACTTCCGCAACATATCCTCGCTGGGCGTAACGCCATCGAGATACAGCTCCATCGCTTCTTCATCGGCTTCGACCAGGCATTCGATCAAGTGCTCGCGCGCCGTCGCGATATCGATGACATCGCTGGCCATGTTCTGACCGTTCTCGAGAACATCGATCACGCGCGTGAACTTGCCGCTTACACCGTCGGGAACATTGATCAGCGCGCAGGCGTCACCGAAGGAAGCGATCAATTGATGCACCAGTTCTTTGAAGTCGATCGAATCGCCATCGAGGCGCGTGATCACGATCGCATTGGCCAAGCCAGCTTGTCGGGCTGCATGGAATACTCGGCGCGTGTTGACTTCGACACCGGCATGCGCGTGGACGCATACGGCTGCACAATCGACGCCGGCCATCGCGCCGATGGTTTGTCCGATGAAGTCGGGATAGCCTGGGGTGTCGAGCAGCGAGAAGTGCAAGCTGTTGTGCTCGCAGTGGGTTACTTTGGCTTCGACTGTGTGATGATGACTTTTTTCTTCGGGATCGAAATCGCAGATACTGGTCCCGTTGTCGACGCTGTGTTCGCCGGACACAGCTCCCGTAGCCACTAGCAGAGCGTCAATGAGACTGGTCTTGCCGCAGGAGCCATGTCCGCAAAAGGCAATGTTGCGACGTTGGCCTACCGATACTGACTTACTCATGATCGTGCACCTTTCACCGCTGCGCTCGAGTGGCATCGACGACTCTTCAGGCCTTCCCGGATGAAGCGTTCGTCGAGCTGCCCACAAGCTCTGTGTGTCTCGCCACAATCAACTTTTTTGCCGCCGGTCGTGCGATCCGAAGATTTGCGAGAAGGCGCTGCACACGACCGAGCGACCCGTACGTTACGGCGGCCCCTCGCGCCTGGCTCGGCTGAGGGTCTCCGCCAAATCCAACCGGCCTTCATAAATCGCTCGGCCTACTATGCAGGCGTGCGTCTTCATTTCGACCAGCCGATCAATATCTTCCAGAGTCGTGACACCACCGGAGGCAATGACCGGGATCTTGGTGGCACGTTGCATTTGTTCGAGTTGTTCAAAGTTAGGTCCGGCCAACATGCCGTCCTTGGCTATATCCGTGTAGACGATCGCCGGAATTTGATTTGTCATCGCGGCAATTTGCTGCGCTAGTTCAATAGCCGATGTCTTCGATGTCTCCAGCCAACCATCGGTCGCGACCATACCGTCGCGGGCATCGATACCCAGCACGAGTTGCTTGGGGTACTGCTGGGTCATCTTGGCGAACCACTCCGGTTCGCGCAAGGCTCGCGTGCCGATGATCACTCGAGCCAGTCCGAGATCGAGCAACTGTTCAATCGTCTTTTCATCGCGCACACCGCCGCCCACCTGGCAAGGCACACCGGTCTCCGCCACGATACCGCGAATGGCTGGCTGATTGATTTGGCTGCCGCTCTTGGCGCCATCCAGATCCACTAAATGCAGACAACGAGCCCCAGCGCTAACCCATTTGTGTGCCATCCGCACTGGGTTTTCATCAAACACCGTCTCGCGGTTGTAATCGCCTTGCTGCAATCGCACGCACTTCCCGCCCAGCAAGTCGATCGCCGGCCAAATCTGCATAGTTGAGAATGTTCTAATGTTGGAGGATATTCAGTGGGCTGAATTTATTATCGCACAGCGTCACTTCGTTAGCAACTAAGCCATTTTTTGTCCTTCTCTTTTCTGTCAGATTTGATCTGACGAAAATGTGGGACAAAAAATTGAAAGCGAGATGAGCGAATGCTTCTTCGAATTTTCTGCATCTTGTTTTTGAGTACAAACTGCGTGGCTCAGGAACAGGGGGCACCTTGGTATCGCGGCGAGGGAGAGAAGTTCGAAGTGCTCATCAGCGGCCAGGCTCTGCTCGATGGCGCGCCTATTGGCGAAGACATCGATGTGCATGTGCAGCTGAAGCGCAACCAGGCACTCTACTGGTCGCAAACGGTACGCACTCACGAAGGCAGATACAAAATTTGGGTGCCGGTCGGTGCGCATCCTTGGCACGGTATCTTTGTATCGGGCCAAAGCGCCAGCGGGGCAGTGGGCAGCAACTACACTATCGTTGGTGATCTTCAGAAAGCGATCCAACGCGGGCTCGATCTCAAGCTAACCGCGGCCACGCGCACGATAAGCATCAAGACGACGCATCAGGGCAAACCACTGCCGCATGCACAGCTGCGATTTCAATTTGACTTGTTCGAACAAACGACCCAAACCGATGGCGAAGGCAAAGCAGAGGTTCAAATACCGCCCAACACGAAGTACATCCAAGTCATGGCTTGGAAAGAGCCTCAGCTCATCAGCACAGTCCTGTATCGACGATCGAGTTCTGCAGAGTTCAAGAACAGTGAGTATGCGATTGAGTTGCTCGATTGCAAGCCGAGAGCTTTTGTGGTCAAACGCGCGGACGGTCAACCAATTGCCAACTCGGAACTGACGCTGCTTGCAAGCACCGCTGAGGACGCGCGGATCTTTGCGCCACCTGCGACTAGAGTCGTAACCGATGCCAATGGAAGGTTCGTCTATAACTGGCTGCCCGATGTAACCGATCTGACTATTTCGTGTCAGGTCGGGGTGGGCGAGTGGATCAGCGTTACTGACAAGACCACAGACCCGATCGAATTCAAGTTACCCAATGCTCCACCTCGAAGAACCATCACAGGCACTGTCGAGACCGCGCCGGGGATGGATGTGGCTGGCCTGTTCGTCACGTTTACGGCGTTGCCGTCCATCGATATTGATCAAGTCAAAGCAATTGTCGATTCCACTGGGCATTTCAAAGCCGACCTCTTGCAAGGCGTTACCTACGGCGGCTATGTCGATGATTGGCAACTGGTCAGCGAGTTTGAGAAAGTCAAAGTCGATCCTGAGGAAGGGCAGTTGCCATCGGTAAAGCTAAAGGCAGTGCGAGGTGTGCCTGTCAAAGTCCAAGTAACGCAAGGTGACAGCAGTGAGCCGCAAGCCGAGGCAAGAATTTCGGTCAGGACGAACTATGACCTGACGTGGGCTGAAAATGGCAGGCAACGATCGTTAGGCATCGGCCGCTATTCAAGCGGGGTTATCGATGAACGAGGGGAGGGCATCCTCTATGCGATGCCTGGCAAAGCAACAGTTCGCGTAATGGTTGACCAGTGGAACACAGAGGTGCAACATCAAGTTGCCGAGGATGCTCCAACTGTCTCCTTCAATCGTAAACTCAAGAGCACTGTGCGCGGTCGTGTAACGGCCGATGGCCTGAACCTGAAATCACTCAAGAACATCAAGGTGGCCTTGGCATCGATCGATGACCGATTGGAAGAATCACAAACCGCGACCACGGATGATGAAGGCAAGTTCCAAGTCGAGTCTGCCGCGGCCGCATTGTGCGGCTTGGCCATCAGCGCCGATGAACAATACATGGGATTCGCGAAACTGAGCGATGTCGATCAGGAGCTGGTTGTGCCGCTTCAGTCCACCAGCTTCGTCGCAGGCAAGCTAGTCGATCCCGACAATCGCCCGCTGGCCAACGTCGAAATACAAGCTCAAGTAGTGATCGAGAATCGCGCGACGCTGAACCCCACTTGGTTCGTGCCGCTTACGCGCAAAACAACCACGGATGCCGATGGCAATTATCGCCTGGAACGATTGCCTTGCCAGGTCGCCTTGCGCATCGTGGCGAACAAAACGGTGCTTGGCTCCAAGCAGACCGAGTATTTGGATCAAATACTGCTGAGCGATCCCTCCGACCAGCGCACCGGCTTGCGACTGGTCATGGGCGAAGAACGCTCGAGCGCCAAGCCACTGACGCTGGCCGAGCAATGGCAACGGCAGTTGCTCGATTGCCGACTGAACGATTATCGCCTGTTGGTCTTGATTGCCAACAAGCATAAGGCCATCGATGACTTTCTCGATAACAAGCTGCTGGCTTACAATGAAACACCCGCCATCGGTGCGTATATGCCGCTGCGATTAACCAGCGAGCAGTTGGCCGATCCCAGTGTGCAATCGCTGATCCAACAATACAACTGGCCCGCTGCCAACGATCAACAGCTTGTGGCTTGCATCTACGACGGCCAAGGTCGCGAAACCGGTCGAGCCACCGTGGCTGCCTCTGGGGAAGAGTTCGATAAAGTAGTCGAGCTCATCAACAAGCTCGCGCCGTCCACCAAAGATGCCGAGGTGAATTGGAAAGCAGCTTTGCAGGCAGCCGCCAAGAGCAATCGCAGAGTTTGGGTGCGGCTGAGCGGTAAGGATTGTGGGCCATGTCGCTTGTTAACTCGTTGGATGGAAGAGCATAAATCCATCTTGGACAAAGAGTTTGTGATGCTGAAAGTAGATTGGGGCAATGATAGTCAAGCTGATGCCATCGCCGAGCGCATGACCAAAGGTCGCTTGGTCGGTATCCCCTTCCACGGCATCTACGCTGCCGATGGCAGCCTGCTGATCGATAGCTATGGCCCGCTAGGCAACATCGGCTACCCCGGCGGCCTAGAATCCCTCCGCCACTTCCGCCAAATGCTAGAAACCGGCTGCAAGCATCTCAACGCAGCCGAGATCGATCAACTGGTGAAGAGTTTGGAGTAAGTTTGTTCCCATAAATTTTTTGTCGTACAATTTTTGGTCAGATCAGACAAAAAATTAAGGACCCAAAATGGCATCACCTCTCGCTGCCCAACTTGCTTACTAGCGTAGCGCCGCTGATGCTTAGCACTTGTGTGTTGGTGAAGGAATCGCCGAAGCGATCGAAGTCTTGGAACTTCCAGACAACCTTCTTGTCGCGGGTGACTTCGATGACTTGTGGGCTGGCCTTGCCAGCGTGGCAGTTGCCGAGCACGATGTTGCCGTTGGGTAAGACTTGCAGCGTAGTGACCCACGCCAGCTTGATACCAGGCAAATCATTCTGAGCCAGATGCCATACGATCTTCTTGTCGGGCGTGACCTCGATCACTGCGTGGCCGTTGCCGGTGGAGATCAGCGTGTTGCCGTTGGCCAGTCGCAGCGCGCAGTAACATTGATTGCCCCAAGCCTCTACGCCGTGACCATCGGCAGGCTTCTTGTCGAACAGCGGTACTGAGAATTCCCATACAGTAGTCCCATCCGGCGCATACTCGCGCACCAAGCCATCGCCTTCATGACATACCAAATAATTGCCACTGGATAACTTGCGGACCAATCGTGTATCGCGATGCGGATGGGGCTTCGAAACGTTCAGTTTAACTGTGTGCTTGATCTCGCCAGCCGTATCGACCTCGATGATGCGGGCCGGCCCGCTTTCAGCGATCATGGTCAGTCCGTTATCTAATCGCTGGAAGGCATGCACTTCGACTTTCTTGCCTTCATTGCCACCCGCTTTCGCCGAGTTGTATTGCCAAACGATTTTGCCCGTGGCCGGTTCCACTTCCATCAACTCGGTCCAACTGGTCTGCATCAGCACATTGCCACTGGAAAGCATGTGCAAGTCGTGCAAAGGACCAATCTTCTTTTCCCACTCCATTTTGCCAGACTCATCGATGATCGCGATGCGCTGCTTCGAAGAGTCGGCGCACAGGATGCGATGTGTAATCGCATCATCAGCCAGCAACCACGATGCCTGCAAAATTACCAAGCTCAAAATCGACGCACACTTCCAACCGCCTGTTACGCTCATCACTATCTCCGAGCAGTTTTACAATTCTTTTACAACTGATTTGCAATTTTCAGAACACCAGCGAGAACATGGCGCGTCTAATTCATCCATGAGGCACCTTTTCTTCACTGGAGAACCTAACATGCTAACACTGACAAAAAATTTCGGGACAAAAATTGTCCTGCCCCTCGCACTGTTTTTCTTGCCGCTTACATGGGTGCACGGCAAGCAGGTAAAGCTCGATGTGGCCATGGCTCAACCGACGATGCTACTCTGCGAGCGGCCCAAATGCGAGAACCATCTGCGGATTGCCCTGGAAGGCTTTGAGATCGAATCGGCCTCCAAGCGTTTGCCAGTGAACATTGCCATCGTGATCGACCGATCGGGCTCGATGCAAGGTGACAAGATCAAGCACGCTCGCGAAGCGGCCCTGCAAGCCATCGATCGCCTCAAGGACAACGACATTGTATCGATTGTGGCTTACGACACTTCGGTGGAAGTCCTCGTACCAGCCACCAAAGCGGCCGATCGCGAAACGATCAAACAGCGCATTCGCAATATCAAGGCGGATGGCAACACAGCTCTGTTCGCCGGTGTGAGCAAAGGTGCCGCTGAAGTGCGCAAGTTCCTCGACGATAAACATGTCAATCGCGTAATCCTGCTCTCCGACGGCCTGGCCAACGTCGGACCATCCAGCCCCATGGAACTGGGGCAACTCGGCCGCTCGCTGATCAAAGAAGGCATCAGCGTCAGTACCATGGGCTTGGGCACCGGTTACAACGAAGACTTGATGAGCAAGCTGGCTATCGAAAGCAGTGGCAACCATACGTTCATCGAAGCCGCCGAGAATTTGATCGCTGTGTTTCAACGCGAGTTCGATGACGTGCTGAGCGTCGTAGCCCAGCAGATTGTTATCGAAGCCAAGATGGCCAGCGGCGTACGCCCGGTGAAGGTCCTGAACTATCCAGCCAATATCGATGGCCAAACCGTGACGATCGACCTCGGACAGCTCTACTCGCGTCAACAACGCTATTTCGTCCTGGAAGTTGAAATCGAAAAAGGTGAAAATGGTTCATCGCGCCCCGTGGCAGAAGTATCCGTAACTTACAAGAACGCCGTCACGGAAACGACCGACAAACTCACCAGCTCCGTGCAAGTCAAATTCACAGACTCGAAGGAGTTAGCTGAGAAGTCGATCAACAAAGAAGTTCTCGCGAGTTGTGTATTGCAGATTGCCAATGCTCGCAACCAAGAAGCCACTTCGATCCGCGATCGCGGTGACATTGCCGGCGCCGAAAAGCTGTTGAAGGACAACAGCCTGTACTTGGATAGCAACTTCCGTCGCCTGGGCATTCCTGAATTGAAGAAGAGCGCCGACGAAAACTTGTCGCAAGCTGGCAAGCTATCCGATCGAGAATGGAACACCAACCGCAAAGCCATGCGTGGCAAGCAAGCGGCCGATGCCCAACAACAGTCCTACTCCGGCGACGGCACAAGAGTTCCTAAGTAATTTTTTGGAGTGCTGAAGCGCAGCTTCAGCTTTAGAAGCGGGATCGTCTATTGCCGAACCACCATGGCAAGCACTCTAAGAATTAAACCAATGTGCTTCGACAGAATGGATTGGCTGCCCTAAAGCGGAAGCTATGCTTCCGCACTCCATAGGCTAGAGCCTTTCATATGGCAAATCGAAGAGCTGTTGAAGATCTTCGAATTTGCCGCTGGTGAAACCGGCTTTGAACCAACGAATACGTTGAGCGGAAGTGCCGTGTGTGAAAGCATCCGGCACTACGCGACCGGTGGACCGCTTCTGCAATGTATCGTCACCAATCTTCTCTGCAGCGTTGAGCGCTTCATCGACATCGCCGCGATCGAGGAACGGCTGACGCCTTTCAGCGTGATGCGCCCAAACGCCGGCCAGGTAATCGGCTTGCAGTTCCAAACGCACGCTCATGCGATTGGCTTCGGCTTCGTCGCCTCGAGCTTTCAACTGCTGTTGCAGCTTCTGCACCTTCATCGACAAGCCGAGTTGATTTTGAATGTGGTGACCAACTTCATGTGCGATCACATAGGCCATAGCGAAGTCACCCGGAGCGCCGAACTTTTCGTCCAGCTCTTGGAAGAACTGCAGGTCGAGGTAGACCTTTGCATCGCCTGGACAATAGAACGGACCGACGGCCGAAGAGGCACCACCGCAGGCTGAATCGACATAGTTACTGAAGATCGTCATCTTGGGCGCCTCGTAACGCGTGCCGGCGTACCGAGTGAACAGTTCGCCCCACGTGTCTTCGGTATCAGCGAGGACCTTGCTGGCGAACACTTTCAGTTCGGCTTGAGGATCGTTGGCCGGGTCGATCGGCTCGCCGGGCTGAGTCGCCACTGGTCCGCCGTCTTGAGGCAGATTTTGCAACAGCGGTCGCGGATCGAACTTGAAGACCATCGCAGCGATCAAGATCACCAGCGTCATCAAGCCGCCGCCGCCGATCATCATCCCACGTCCGCCGCCTGAACCACGCACGTCTTCTACATTGTCGCTCTCGCGACGACCATCCATTCGCATCTTCGTTGCTCACTGCTCAAAACGGTTCTGAGAGGTTATCCACTGGCTTTAGCTTAACCGATCTGAGCAAAAAAATGATCGATAAAGGAATTTTCTGTCTTCAATCTTTGGTCTGATCATTTCAGCGCGCGACTTAGCAAATTCTCAGTAATCTTTTGCACGCGGGGATCAGGGCCGTGAGGGCGGCTCCAGTGGGACCAAGGCAATGTGTGTCCAGGCGGCGAACTGAGGCCTTGGACCCAAAATATAGTAGAAGCATTGAAGACGAAGTTGTTTTTCGGACCAGGATAAATCACTGCCATCCACTGCTGCGGATTGACACCGCCTTGCCAGGCCGTGCCCCCGGCGACAACTTCCAAGCCAGGAATATCGGCGGGCTGGCCGTGATATTCCCAACCTATCAATCCCGGTATCGCATCGCCATTCTTGACACCAGTACCCGCAAACATCCAGTGATCGGCTTTGGTGATCACCCAATCGCCGCCACCATGACTGGTTCGATATTGCGCACGCCCATCAGCAAGCCTTCATCGGGCCCGCGATGCGGAAATGGTCCATTGTCGCGCTCGCGATTAACGGCGTATTCGTTTTCAGCTCCATAGGGCCCACCGCGAAACATGATGCGGTTCGGTCGGCCATCGCTGCTGTCGCGATAAGGCGTTACCCAGCAGACGCTATTGCCGCTGAGGAAAAGTAAATCGACGCCTTCATCGCGCATCTTCTCGACGCTGCGAAACTGGCGAATGTCCCAGTATTCATCGTGACCGACGCTGATAAAAACCTTGGCCTTCAAGCCGCGATCGGGCGTGAGCATATCGCTGTTGCAGCAGTAAGCCACATCATAGCCATGTTCTTCCAGCCAATAAGCCAGTGGGAACTCGTACGGCAAGAACTCGCCCGAACCCACTGACAGCGGATCATTGACGACGCTGGTGTATTGAGCTTCGCGGCCGTAGGGGCGATCAAAGCTTACATCGGCCCACGGTCCCTGGTTGCCTTTGGGATGCGTGTACACCGAATACTTGCTGGGCCAGACATTGTAGGCTTGCCATGTATTATCGGAACATTGAAAGAGAATATCGACCGGGCGATCATCGCGCACGATGAAGACCACATAGCTTTGCCAGTAAGCTTCTTTGCCTTCGGGAATTGTCGTCATACGACCGAGATAAACGCCGCTCGTCCAATCTTGAGGAATGTCCAGTTTCACGCTCGACTTCCATTTGCATTCGTGCAGATTCTTTTCGCCGATGGTTGGATCCGTTTGATCGATCCCCTCGATGCGATCAAACGTCTTCATCAGTCGAGCACCACGTCCGCCGTAATAGCCCATGCGAAAGATCTCGAGCTTGAACGCTCGAACTGGACGCGTCGAGACCATTATGTCGATCGACTCACCGGCCTTCACGCTTTGCTTGGAACAGTAGCCCTCGATCCAAGTCGAACGAAACTGGCCTGCATCCAATCGCACGCGTGTGAGCTGCCAATCGGTTGCGCCTGGCTTCTCATTTTCACTTTGAATTGGATTGGCTGCGAACAAGAACGATGAACTACATAGTAGCAACAGTGTTAATAGCTGTTTCATCTTTGGCCCTCCGAGGATCTGACAAAAGTTTGATGACAAAACATGTTGTGTCTCTCATTTTTTTGTCGGGTTCTTCAAGTAGTAAAAGCGACCATCTTCAGCCCCGCCTAGAAAGTCGGGAATGCCATCGCGATCGAAATCGACAGTGGTTGGGCTCACGTCGTGGCCTTCGATATTCTGCTGAGCCAAGGTGCCCGCGCGCTGAAAGCGCCAGCGATCATTGTTCTTACCCAGGCCACGATAAAGGTCGGCGTTGGCCGAGTTGAGCAATATGTCCAGGTTGCCATCGCGATCCCAATCGACAATGCACAACTTTCGACGACCACTGCCTCCGGCCGTGCGTTCATTGAACCTGAGCGGCTTGTCATCGGGATCCACAAAGACACGCTCAGGCGGCAGCAAAACAAGTTGCTGGCCATCGCGCCGGCGACGCATCAACGTCAGGTAGCCTTCGGTATCGAGCATGACCAGGTCCATCAAACCATCGCCGGTCATATCCACTACCACGGGTGTCGTTCGCCACTGTGTGACCAGTTCGTCGCCTTGCGGAGTCCACCAGGTCCACTTGGGTTTGCGGGCATGAAGGAATAGGTTGGAAGTTGCAGGTGACGCCGGATTGGTTGGAGCCAGTTGGTCTGCTGTGGGCCAGGCAACTTCGATGGGAGTTGGTTCAGCCAGTTTCGGTTGGCCGCGCGTTCCGATGTTCTTGAGCAGAATGACTCGACCAACGATCGAATTGAGCACGATGTCATCCAGACCGTCACCGTCCCAATCAGCCACACTGAACGTTGTATATCCCCACTTGGCTTCCGCCGGTCCTTGGATGCTTAAGTTGGGACCAGCCATGATACGAAACGGTTGATCGCCTGCGCTAATGCGCACCGGTGCGGCCCACTTCGGTAACGGACTATCGCTAGCCGGACCGAGGTTCTCGAAGAACTCGATGTAACCAGCCGTGTTACCCGAAACGATATCGGTATCACCATCGTTATCCCAATCGACACCAACGGGCGTAGCTAGCGCACCACACTTGAGCGTATCGGCGCGCTGCTGGAAATATTGCCGCATGTTAAACACTGGCGTTTCGATTTGGCATCGCGCGTTGTTACGTTTTCGACGAAAGCAACGCGACCATCTTCATCACCAACAATCAAATCGGCATCGCCGTCGCGATCCCAATCGAAAGCGACTGGGACGATCATCTGCAGATCCATCGCCAGCGGTTTGCCCTGCGCGCTGATCAGGCGCGAGCCCTTGCCATAACGCGGCTGGGTGCGCGAGCCGACGTTCTCGAAGTAAGTGAAGCCATCCAGAAACTCGCCGCAAATCAAGTCGAGATCGCCATCGAAATCAAAGTCAACAAAATTCGGCGATGGACAACCAAATACATCGAGTATTCCGTCGCCTGCACGAAGCTTTTCAGGTTCGGCATACTTGGGTGAGGCTGTCGTGCCATCGTTCTTGATCAGCAGCACGAAGCCGTGCAGTGGACCATTGGTCCAGTTGCCTTGGCTATCGTAAGCGTCGTCCCAACCATAGTCGCTCCAATCTTCGATACCCACGACCAGGTCCAGGTCGCTGTCGCCATCGAAGTCAACGTAGCGCCATTGATTGTGTCGTACTTTGGGGCCTTTGGTTTGAGTTCCTTGAGGCTTGTAGAAATTACCTTTGATCGGCAGTTCAAGTTTTTTATCGATGCCATTGGTTATGAACTCGGGATACTCCAGACCGGGCGACATGACGCGCACAGTGCCATCGACGTAACTGGGCGTGATGTAGTGCATGTAGTGCACTGTTTTGCTAATACGTTTGGCCGGCTCGAAGACCGGCATCTTTTCTTTCGGTCCGCTGCTGTTCTCGAACATCCAAACGCCGTTGGATGGTTTGTCGGGACACGATACAAGCAAATCGAAATCACCATCGGAGTCGATATCCCATGGCACCGGCCAAGCCCACAGCCCGACGCCCAAATCGACCACCAGCCCCGGGTTGTTGTAAGGCAACTGCTTCAACAAGCTGTCTTCGGCTTTCGCGGGCTGGCTGGCAATGGTCATGAGGCAGCCCAGCATCAAGAGGCCGATCCATCTCTCGCCCCATCTCTCTGACAAAAGATTAAGAGACAAAAGAATGTTGAGCGAGGTTGAAGTTATACTATTCCAACTCCTCAAGGTTATCTTTTTGGTCGGGTTGGTCATGCCTATTGAATTCGCTTGTGAAGAATGTGGAAGTGTGCTGCGCGTGGCGGACGGGACCAGCGGTAAACGATCGCGCTGTCCGACTTGCAAACATGAGCAAGAGATACCGTGGGTTGTGTCCAGTGGCCAGCAAGCAGTGGCATCGGACAAGCTGAGCATACCATGCCCGAAGTGCCAACATCATCTGGTCTGTTCACCTGATTTGCTGGGCACGCGCGGCCAGTGCAAAAAGTGCCAGCATATTTTTACCATCTCGACAGAACCGGTGTCATCAGAAACCGCCGCGCCCGCGTTGGTATTTCATTGTCCCCAGTGCCGACAGTTGTTTGAAGGCCGCGAGGAGATGCGTGGCCGCAAAGGCAAATGCCACGTGTGCAAGTCGGTCTTTATGATCGAACTGGAACCGGCTCAACCCAAGCGCGCTGCATCGACAACAGCTTCTGCGCAGACCGCGAAAACCACAACCGAGACCGCCAAACCAACTGTTAAGCCTCAATCGATAACAACGGACAAGCGGCCGGCAACCAGCGACGAAGACGAACTGATACTAATCGAAGATCCTGAATCTAAATCCCAACGCATCGATCGCACACCGACTCCCAAAACCACCTCTACTTCATCAACCGTTCGCCCCGCAGCCAAACCCAAGCCCACTGGTCCGATTCGCTTTCAATGCACGCAGTGCACGGGTGTTATGGAGGTACCCGGTTCCACCGCTGGGTTGGAAACGGAATGTCCTTACTGCCAAACGATTCAAGAGATCCCTAGTGAATCGATGCCGCTAACGGCAACAGCGCCCGCCGGCTTTGCCAATGCGGGCACTGGAAACCAATCGGCGGCCTTTGATCCCTTGGGGGGCTTGGATTTTTCGGTATCGAATCCATATGCCGCTCCGGCTCAAAGCTGGTCAGCGCCTGCCGTATCGGGTGGCGCCTACTCGGCGGGCGGAAAAAAACGTGGCGTATCGGTGGGCAACGTGCTGCAATTGGCATTCGACTCGCTGTTCCCATCCTGCTTCATGTTCTATTTGTACGTGCTCTTGTTTGCGATTACTTCCGGAGTGTTCAACGCGATCATCGGTGCGATTGTGGGAACGCTGCGAGGCAGCGTTGAGCCAATGTACCTGGTCATACCTGGCGTCGTGATACTAGTGTTGTTCACTGGGATGTTGTCAGCATGGTTTGCTGGTGCGATGAGTCGCACAGCGCTGAACGCAGTTCGCAAGAAGCAATTTGATTTTGGCGAATCGTTTGACCCGGGCGGTGCATTTAATGCTTCGATATTGGTCGTCGGTGGCGGGCTGCTTTTTTTGTTGCTGATGTACTTGCCGATCATTTTGCAAGCCACCACCGGCGCGCTGACCGGGTTGGGTGGGCTGATGATCCTGTGGATACTCCTGTTTGTGCCCGTGCTGATTATCTACAGCTTTGCGACGTCATTGGCTTTATTCGCAGGGGCAGACGGCGAATCATCCATGGAAGCCATTCAAACTTCCGCGTCGTTGGTATTCAGACACTTCGGTACGACCCTGGCCGTTTTCCTGCTGTCAGGCTTGATCAGCGGCATATTGGCTCTACCCACGCTCGGCTGTTCGTACGTCCTGCCGATTTATTGCACGGCTGCGCTCTATCATCTGGCCAGCAAAAATCGCTGAGTCCGGTCTGACCCAAAATTTGGGGACAGAAGATTTTTTGTCATTGGATCTTTTGTCAGCTCCCGTCTCTGTCAATTTGGCGGGATGGCCGGCCGAAAAATCTTTGGTACGAAAATCCAATGATTTCATTGACCAACGCGTGCCACGCCGGCTGCTCCTAACCTCGTGGCACACTGTTTGCTTGAACGGGCAGCGTTGAATTACCTATGCCTTTTGACGGCCTGTGCGAAGCTCAGCCCTGAGCGTTCGCCGGTGGCGGCGATCCTCTCGCACGCTGTTGGCCGACACCTGTACCCAAACCTTTTTAGACATCCTTCGGAGGAGTGCCGCTCATGGCGACGGCGACAAAGAGCAAGGACAAAACGTCCGTTAAACTGCAACCGATCGGCGACAAGATTGTTGTCAAGCGTGAGGAATCAGAAGGCAAGACCGCCGGCGGTATCGTGCTGCCCGATTCGGCCAAGGACAAGCCGACTCGCGGATCTGTTGTTGCGATCGGTGACGGCCGCCTGCTGAACGACGGCAGCCGCGGTTCGATGCAAGTAAAGATTGGCGATCGCGTGTTGTTCACCAGCTACGCTGGCGAGAACATCGAAATCGGCGATGAAGAATATGTACTGATGAGCGAGAGCGAAGTCCTCGCCGTTCTGGAATAGTTATGGAGTGCGAAAGCGCCGCTTTCGCTTGAGCGTCACGAGCCAGTCTCATCAAAGAGATTGGCTCACACGCATGAGAGTTAAGCCAACGCACTTCGATAAGCGACTTTTCCGATCCTAAAGCTGAGGCTTTGCCTCAGCACTCCATAGGACGGCTGTTACACAAAAGCAAATTACAAAATTTCATACAATCCTGGAGTGTCCAATCCATGCCTAAGATCATTGCTTTCGATCAGGAAGCCCGCGAAGCCATTCGCCGCGGCGTATCGAAACTGGCTCGCGCCGTCAAAGTGACGCTCGGCCCCAAAGGCCGCAACGTCATTCTTCAGAAGAGCTTCGGTAGCCCAACGGTTACCAAAGACGGTGTGACAGTCGCCAAGGAAATCGAACTGGAAGACGTCTACGAAAACATGGGCGCTCGCATGGTGCGCGAAGTCGCCAGCAAGACGAGCGACGTAGCCGGCGACGGTACCACCACCGCCACTGTGATGGCTGAAGCCATTTTCAACGAAGGCCTCAAGGCTGTTGTGTCTGGTGTGAACCCAATTCAAATGAAGGCTGGTATCGAAAAGGCTGTGGCCGATATCACCGACAAACTGCACAAAATGATGATCAAGATTCGCGACAAGAGCGAAATGGCCAACGTGGCCACCATCGCTGCGAACAACGATCGCGAAATCGGAAACCTCCTGGCCGATGCCATGGAAAAAGTCGGCAAAGACGGCGTTGTAACCGTCGACGAAGGCAAGAGCCTGCACACCGAACTCGAGTTCGTCGAAGGTATGCAATTCGACCGCGGTTACCTGTCGCCTTACTTCGTCACCGATATGAGCAGCATGGAAGCCGTGTTGGAAGATCCTTACATCCTGGTCTTCGAAAAGAAGATCTCGAACATCAAGGACCTGGTACCACTGCTCGAACAAGTCGTTCAGCAAGGCAAGCCGCTGTTGATCGTCGCTGAAGACGTTGATGGCGAAGCCCTGGCCACACTGGTGATCAACCGTCTGCGTGGTACGCTGAACATCTGCGCCGTCAAGGCTCCTGGCTATGGCGATCGTCGCAAGGCCATGATGGAAGACATCGCGATTCTCACCGGTGGCGAGGCCATCTTCGAAGCGCTGGGCACCAAGCTGAAAGCGTTGGCTTGCCACAACTTGGTCGCGCCAAGAAGGTGATCGTCGACAAAGACAACACCACGATCATCGAAGGCGCTGGCAAGAGCGGTGACATCAAGGCTCGCATCGACCAGATCCGTCGCGAAGCCGAGAACACCACCAGCGATTACGATCGTGAGAAGCTGGACGAGCGCCTGGCCAAGCTGGCCGGTGGCGTTGCCAAGGTCAACGTTGGCGCCGCGACCGAAAGCGAAATGAAAGAGAAGAAGGCTCGCGTAGAAGACGCGCTGCATGCAACTCGCGCTGCAGTTGAAGAAGGCATTCTGCCTGGTGGTGGCGTTGCTCTGCTTCGCGCCAGCAGCACCATCAAGGCACCAGAAGGCCTGAGCCATGACGAAGTCGTTGGCTACAACATCATCCTGCGTGCTTGCCGCGCTCCGCTGATGATGATCAGCGAAAACGCTGGCAAGGATGGCGGTATCGTGTGTGAAAAGGTAGCAGAAGGCAAAGGCAACTTTGGTTACAATGCTCTGACCGACGTTTACGAAGACATGGTCAAAGCCGGTGTCATCGACCCAACCAAGGTAACTCGCACCGCTCTGTCCAACGCCGCCAGCGTTGCCACACTGCTGCTGACCAGCGATGCCTTGATTGCCGAAAAGCACCAAGGCAGAGAAGGGCGGCAAAGGCGGCCACTCGCACGACGACTACGACATGGACTAGTCCAAGCCGCAGGGCGCTAGCCCCCAGTTGTCGAAGTGTAAAGCTCGACCAGAAGAAGACTTGAAATAAAGAGAAAGCCGCAGTGAACAACTGCCGGGCTTTTTTGTTCCTCGCGCTGAACTCCTTCGTTTGAACTGCTTGCCGATGCAATTGAAACGCACAGATCGCGGAGGAGCCGAGGAAAACATCGAGAACGATTTCAGTCGTTGATTGCCGCTGCCATGCAACCAGATCCATAACGCGGCGAGAACGGTTTGCACGCCTAGTTGTAAATAGCATCGAGACCTCTAAAATCTTGCGGAGCGATATCAGAAGGCACAGCAACTGATCTGAACCGTTGATGCCGCAGTTAAAACGCGAGGTCCACACCAATGCCTGCGAAGAAGTGGATGAAGACTTGGCCAAAGCACTGCTGGTTGCGAAGAGAAACCTCGCAACTTGCACTCTTCTCGAAGGGAGCCAGCATCCTAAAGCTGTTGCTTTCCAAAAAGCCAATTAAAGACGAGGCGATCCTAAAGACCAAGAAAGAAGTGCAAAGTAACACTTTGGTTCGAGGGGTTGTGCAGGGCGTTGGGGCAGAGCTCGTGTTTCATGTGCTCGAAGAGCCTCGGTCACCGACGCCAAGTTCAAGAAGTTCATCTCCGAAACCAGCGGCCTGATGATCAAACCTCGCTTTGAAGTCGTGGCTTCGCTGCAAGAAGTCGATGAGGAGGATGACGGGGACGACGCAGATGTTCCTGCGGCAGCTGTAGCCAACGAATCGACAGCCGGTTTAGGTCCCAATGCGAACCAATTGCTCGAAGCGATGAACAACTGTCGCCTATGATCAAGCAAGCGGCAGCTGCTTTTCCTGCTCGCAAGAGCGAACTATTGAGTCCGGTGGCAGAGTTCAAGACAGCCATCCAGGGCAACGATTTGGCGAGAGCGAGAGAGTGCATCGTTCAGCTGGGATCGCTGCTGAAGTCCCTCAAAGCATCTGCGCCGTCAACCGAAGCAGGCAGCGGGAAAGTAGCCACAATTCCATTTGTTGAAGCCCTGGAAAAATGGCGAACAGGTCAGACAACGATCAAGAGCAATATCGCGGCATTCCAAAAAGCTCTCTTGGCAAACGAAGAAGTTCGAGCTGACCCGCGAGTTCGATTTGTCGCCGCGGCGGCTTCCGAGATCCCCAACATGTTGCCGACTTCTTCCCGACAAGTCGAGGCTGTGCTAACGGCCGGAGCGGCTGCAACTGACAAACAAAAGTCGATCGATCTGGCGACGCTGGCCCTAAAGGCCTTCACCAGTTATCGAAACGAGTTGGAGTCGTCCAGTCAGCTCAACAGTGTGGAGGAGTTTACTCAGAACAGGTTGGGGACACCACTGTCGGTGCTGGAGCCCCTTCGCGGTGTTATCGGCGAAATTGAAACCATGATCCGCGAAGCCGTTTAGTTAAGGAATATCAGATGAGCAGCGGTTCCACTACTAAGTCTGGCAAATCAAGCGGATCATCCAACAAGGGGAAAGGTGGTGTTGTTGATGAGATGCGCAAGGTTTTCCGCGGCATCCCCGTCTTGCCTCAAGAGACCTTGCTCACGTTCGCGGAACTTCAAGACAAGATGGGGCGCGCCCCAAAGAAAGACTTCAAGTACCTCAAGCGGGACTCGACATACAAAGAGATTGGTATGCCCTGGAAGGTGTTCACTTGCTTCTGCAAAACGCTCCCGACCCTTCGTCGTCGCGCGAAGGCGATCGCGCCGAATTCGAGAAGAGCGTAAATGCAAAACTGAACGAAATTGATGGTGCCTGCGAGCGGTACTTGAAGCGTTACAAGAAAGGCAAGAAGCACGATGCCATCACGGGCTTGCTCGGACAAGTCAAAGATGTGCGTAATTAATCTGTCGTCGTGGATCGCTCCCAAGTATCCCGAGGGTCTCGGCGAAAAGAATATGGAGCAAATCGAAAAGGCCGGCATCACGCCTTCGCAGCTGAAGGGCGTCTGCCCCAAATGCTGCGAGTTCGACAGGTTCAACGACAGCAAAATGGTCGGCAAGCCTAAGGTTTTGGGAGCTGGCAATGTTAATGAAGTTCTGTTGATTCAATATGGCAAAGAAGAGTTCGTCTTCAAGAAGGAAGAGGTTTCTCTAGCCAAAGACCCGATGCCGCCCATGTTTGTAGGTATCGACGTCAAGAAAGACTATCGTGCAGGAAATCGCAACGTTGCTTGTGGACTCGTCTCAGAGTTATTGGGTACCAAAGTTATCCCCAAGAGCCGCTTTGCCCTCGTGGGAGGAGAGGTCGGACTGTTGATGGACAAAGCGCCGGGCAAAACGGCTTGGACATTCAAAGATTCAGGGCAAAAGCTTGGCCTGAAGAGCTGAGCGAAAAGGCGCTCGCCAGCTTGCACGAGCAACTGATCGACCTGCAGTGTGCGATGTCTTGACCGGCCAGATTGATCGACACGGCGAAAATTACCTGCTCGACTTCGAAGGCGATACAGTTACCGTGACCGGTATCGACTGCGACTTCTCGTTCGGCAGTAAAACGTCGATCATGGGCAAAGACACACCGCCACCCCAAAACATTGCCTGGCGCGATCAATGGACTTGGTTTTATGCCCAAGCTGATCAGCGAGAAGATGGCGGTAAAGATTCTGGGCTTGGAGTTTGACCTAGACATTCGCCCAATCTTGTTGACCTGCTGTCCGAGGAGGAGTTAAAGGCCACGAAGCACCGTTTAGGTCATCTGCAATCTCACATCGAATTGCTGCAATCCAACGGCTGCGTGTGAAAGAAGGCGAATGGGCGACTTGGAAAAGCAAAGATGGGCTTGTCAGTCACAGAGTACTTGAAGGGAGACTATGATCCCAAGGAAGGCGACTTCATCAAGCACTGCGGTCGTTCCCAGAGTCTTTTCGAACGCGACTTAGCCAAGTTCTTCTAAGAAGGTGAAACAAGATGCCAGATCCACAAGCGACTCAGCGCAATCATTGGCGCAAGACGATCGCGAAGAACCATCGGTGATTGAAGAAGCTTTCATGAGCTACCGCGATGCAGGGCTAAGACTGCCGCCGGTCCGCATATCTTAGTCGATGAACTCGACGAGTTCGCCAATTGGTTCTGGGGAACCGATGAATTGGCACTAGATAACGCCGTTGAATTCAACGAGAGCGCATCGATCACCGGGGGTGATGAAGAGATCGCGTTTGGGTTGACTGGACATGGGATCAACTCCGTGTGGCTGTGCTACCGATTAAAGCTGAGATCGATCGCCGTGTATACGCGTGCGTCGTTGGGGGCGCTTATCATGACAGTGCCGCCGCTCTTCCGCGCATTAACCGATGCGCCGATTATTGGAACAGCTGATTCCGGCTGCAGATGCCGCTTTCGAAGCCGGCAGATTCCGCGGCGGACATCGATTGGTAATCATCGATGATGAACTCACCGAACGCTCATGGCAAATCGCTGGCCTGCCCGATAGCCGCCGAGCGAGCGCAAACCCGCTGGAGGATGCGTTGGCCTTCCTCTCACAACCGGCTCTGAGAGATCAACCAGAACAAACCAGCCGGCTTAAGCCCTCTGCGTATTGACCAACTCAAGATTCCAACACGGAATGTTGGGCCACCGTGACTGGTACGATTTCGGGTGAAGCGAAACGGTTTACTCACCGATCAGTGTTCCAGTAACGGTGGCACAAGACTCCGTCTTGTCATGTGCAGCGAACCACTCTGCCAAAGTGTCGTATTCCAAAACATACCAGCTCAAGATTCCAACACGGAATGTTGGGCCACCGTGACTGGTACGATTTCGGTTGAAGCGAAACAGTTTACTCACCGAACAGCGTTCCAGTAACGGTGGCACAAGACTCCGTCTTGTCATCTGCAGCGAACCACCCTGCCAAAGTGTCGTATTCCAAAACGTACCAGCTCAAGATTCCAACACGGAATGTTGGGCCACCGTGACTGGTACGATTTCGGTTGAAGCGAAACGGTTTACTCACCGAACAGCGTTCCAGTAACGGTGGCACAAGACTCCGTCTTGTCATGTGCAGCGAACCACTCTGCCAAAGTGTCGTATTCCAAAACATACCTGTGCAAGATTCCAACACGGAATGTTGGGCCACCGTGACTGGTACGATTTCGGGTGAAGCGAAACGGTTTACTCACCGAACAGCGTTCCAGTAACGGTGGCACAAGACTCCGTCTTGTCATCTGCAGCCAATCACTCTGCCACAGAGCAATACTTACGAAGCGTCTTATTCCAAGAACATATCTGCCAGGCCGACCGAAGCCTCAGCCCAATCGCCGCGCACGCCACCTAAATCTCTGCGCCTTGGCGCCAACGCTGTATAGGACAGGCTCGCCTCTTTCAACGCGGTAGATAAAGTCTGAGTTGGTAAACGGATCTGGCATGCGGGCTAGTAAAAACTCAGGCACAAGCGATTCGAGATCTGGAGGCGGAACAGCGTGAACCGCTCGATAGCTGCCAATCGCCAGGTCGACGACCAGTAGACGCTGATAAGTCAGGCTGCGATCGCTCGCGTCATAACAATGCATCTGGTTGCCCGAAGGTGGTTCGTTAGCGCACCATGCGATGGAAAGCCACGAAATCTTCGACTTCTTCCTCTGAGAGATCGTCGGGTAGTGTTTCGCGTAACTCTGCTTCATCGAACGGTGGAAACTCCACGATCGAAGTCCACAGCGCATCGCGCGCGATCACGTTGTGATCGGTTCGCATTCCGCTTCGCTTTCAATCAACAGTCGTATGAGCCGAGCGCGCTGTACGTTATCAAGCTGATCACGCAGATGCACCAGTCCCGTTATACCCTTGCTCCATGTAGCGCAACCGCTGAGCATGTCAACGATCAAACCATGGCGTCGCTGACAGTGGGCCAGGTGAACCAAGTCCAAGCAACACTTCACGGCCTCGTCAAAGTTGCCGTTACGCTGCTCTTGGATGTGCTGCAACTGAAACGCCAAGGCAAGTTGCCGAAGTTTTTGAATTTGCGGTGTGATTGGAGAAGTATTCCGCACTGAACTCAGTGGGCATGCCTGGTCGCGTAGCTATCGCCGCACGCGCGGCCCGCAAAGATGTACCGCAACTCTCGAGCAGTGCACGAGCGCGGTGTGCATTGCCCGGTTCGCACAACTCGTCGATGTCGAACTCTGGAATGTGCGTAGCGGACTCAATCAGATCTTGATAGCTCATTTTTGTCTTTTCATCTTTTGTCAGATGAGTTTCTGACACAAAACAGATGCTAACTGTTGAGCTGATTGATGATGAGCAGGGCATCGATGGCGCTGACCGAACCATCTCCGTTGGTGTCGATGTAAGGAGCCGTGGCGAAGTTCTCATCCTGGACCGTTAATGGCCCCGCTAGTTGATTCAGTTGATGATGACCAGTAGTGCATCCAGCGCCGTCACACTGCCGTCGGCACTAGCATCCAGTGCATTGATGGGATTCAGCCAACCTTGTGCGTTGACAACTTCCAACAGCGCTTCGCCCTGACTGTAACGGTGGGACACGCTGGCCACCGATCACGCCAGGCGCATCCAGCTTCCAGCCCTGGCTAACCACATCCACAGAGTCTTCTGTAGTCGCGAGCACTGTCAGCTTTTTGGCATCACTGATACCAATAACCTGCTGGACCGTTGGTGACAGCGTTGAACGACCATGGTTGCGAAGATCGATCGCATCCACGCCCTCGACCACGCCCAGCCATGAACTCAAATCAATGTCCATAGCAGCCGTGATCTTCACCGTATCGACACCTGCTGCTGCATCCAATCGCAGCTGGAATGTCCTTGAATCTCAACGGTATCGTTGCCAGGCCCAAGCTGTATTCGCTTGTTCTGAGCGGCCTGACTGCTACCGGAAATCACCAACGTTGTACCGCTCGGCGACATGCAGTAGAGGAACTGTCGGCGATGGAATGTCGCCAGGCGAAAACTCGCTGACCTTTTTCGAAGCTGAACCTAAAGTTGTGCCGCTATCGCCAACTTGGATCGAAACATTGGGCAGGTCAAGCGGCTGGAAGAGAAAGTTTTGATCGCGAACTAATTCGTCTTCTCGACTGATAACAACCTGGCGGGGCCCGATACATCGATAAAGCATGTGCAGCTTCACCATGCCAAGGCTTATCCAACTTTTTCACTTGCGTTAACTTGGCCGCATCGACATCGACTTCAAACAGATCCGAGTCGGTCGCATTGGGTATCACCGCCAGGAAACGCGAACCATCGAAGAACATGTTGTAGAAAGCCAGCCCGGTGGTCGAACGCCCCAAGCGAGTGAATTGACCATCCAAATCGTAACTGATGAACTCATCTTTGTTATTATCGAACAGCACCAGGCGCCGCTCGATTGTATCGAACGCCATGGCTGAAGTCCCCCGAACTCCCAGCGCGCCAACACCTGGCGCCACGGCAGTCATCGTGGCCGTCGTTCGATTGATACGATAAAGGGACAGCGGTTCGGTGTCAGGATCGGAAGACAGTCCGTGCGCCAATGCATAAATCGTGTCTGTCATTGGATCATAGGCCAGGTCACCAATAACATCTTTGCCCAACGAACCGATTAAGGTCTGCTCGCCGGTTACAGGATGAATACGATAGAGGGCATCGGTGAAAAAACTGGTGCCATAATATTCGCCTTGGTTCGTCTCAATCAGTCCAAACAGCGGCACCGTGCCGCCAGCGGCAGACATGTGGGTCACTACCCCGGTCTGGAGGTCAGTACTGGCTAAACCGAACTTGCCCGTGCTCGAGTTGCGATAGAAATGCACGACATGCGGTTCGGAAGTCTGTACCAAACCGGCGTGTGGCTCACGTGAACGAATAGGTGCCAACGCCTAAGCCAGTGAACTGGTAGCTCCCAGCCGAATCCGTCAGCCACTCTGGCTCACCCGCATCGAACTGACCATTGGCGTTACTATAATCCAAACGCGAGCGGAATCTACTGGCTGATCGATAGGTATAGCATTGGGATTGGCACTACCAGAATCAAACTGGCCGTTTTGATTGCTATCGATGGCCACGAACCCGGTTATGCCTGCACACACCCGCCGCACTTCGAGCGTTTCCAACCTCAGTCGTCGCCAGACAGCTACTCGATTCTTCATATCAGTTAACTCGCAGATCCAAACCGCCTTTAAGACCGCTCACACCCAGTGTAACTGAAACCGCGAATTTTAGTCTATCAATTTTCTATCAGAGTTGATTACCAGAAAAATGAGGACTTAACGGTTCACTGAATTTAGTGGCTGCACATGCTCTCCACGGGGCATGTCCCCGTGGAAGCCACGACTGACGGCTACATCGACTCTGCCTCTCCCTATCCGCCGATCGTGGCTGTTGCGGCGAGCGATCGACTGTCCAACGAAAAGGTTTGCTACCGAGCCGCTTTCGGTTATTGGCTCATCGAAGGCCTTCGATGGAAGCTACTCAAAAAGCGGCTCGAATAAATAGTTTCGCATTTGACAACGCTTCTGCTCGCCGCAAAGAAAGAGCGGGCTGCGTTTGTTCTTGTTGGTAGCTGTCAATCGTGGCTTCCACGGGGACAAGCCCCGTGGAGAGCCGTATAGGATCGACTTATTTGCCTTTCAGCTCGATGGTGAAGTCGTTTGAGCCACGTTTGACTTCGAGCTGAATCTGAGCCGTTTGCGTGCAGGCGACCGCACGTTTGGCGCTGGGCTTGGTCGGCTTACCCTCGTCGCCGGTTTCCGGCGCCTCGGTCTCTTCGCCCTCAGAGCCCGTGTATTGCACATTGTGCTGACCGATGATGGCTCCATCAAATCTATCGAACGTGGAAAGCTTAAGGTTCCATCGGCAGCAATAGCCGCCGACGCCGGTTTACCCGTTTCAAGCTGACCAGCGCCGATCGGCGTGAAGGTGATGGTACCCGTCGTAACCGGTTCACCCGAACACAGCACTTTGCCCGACACAGGCGCCACCGGAAACTGACCGCCACCACAACCTAGTACACTCGACAGCGCAGTCATCGCCGATAAGGCGCAAAAGCATCTTCGAATCATTCTATTCACCTCCAGACTGGTCCCTCAATTTTCTGTCGGAATGGATCTGACAGAAAATTGAAGGACATAAAACAGAACATGAAGGGTGTTATACGGGTACCGCTGCGGCGGTACCCATGGTTACGTCGGGTGCTGGCAGCGTGCTGCTGCCTTGCAGGAAGATATCGATAGCGCGAGCAGCGCCACGACCTTCGCTGATGGCCCAAACGACGAGCGATTGACCGCGACGACAGTCACCGGCAGCAAACAAACCAGGGATGTTCGTTTCGTACTTGCCATACTCGGCTTGATAGTTCGAGCGCGCATCCTGAGTCAAACCGCTGCCTTCGATCGCGTAATGCTCCGGTCCCAAGAAGCCCATGGCCAGTAGCACCAAGTCGGCTTCGACGACATGCTCACTGCCCGGTACCTTTTCCATCTGCATGCGACCGTTGACCTTGCTCCACTTCACATGCACGGCTCGAATGCCGCGCACGTTGCCTTGGCCGTCATCCAGAAACTCTTCGCTCAGGATGCAATACTCGCGAGGATCTTTGCCGAACTTGGCTTCGACTTCTTCATGGCCATAATCGACGCGGAAGATGCGTGGCCATTGCGGCCATGGATTATCCACCGCGCGATCCTCGGGTGGTTTGTCCAACAGCTCAAAGTTCACCAGGCTCGTACAGCCGTGACGCATGCTCGTGCCAATGCAGTCGGTGCCAGTATCGCCACCACCGATGACAACTACCTTCTTGCCCTTAGCCGAAATGAACTTGCCATCGGCATGTTCAGAATCGAGCAAGCTCTTGGTGTTGGCCGTCAAGAACTGCATCGCAAAGTAGATGCCGTTCAGACTGCGACCAGGGATCTCCAAGTCGCGAGGCTTGGTCGCACCCGTCGACAACAGCACAGCATCGTATTCGGATTGCAAGTCGGCCAGCTTGTGCGTGCGACCAATGTCGGCCCCAGTGACAAACTTGACGCCCTCGGCACGCATCAAATCCAGGCGACGTTCGACGACGCCTTTGTCCAGCTTCATGTTCGGAATGCCGTACATCAGCAGACCACCAATGCGATCCGCGCGTTCGTATACCGTGACGTCGTGGCCAACTTTGTTCAATTGATCAGCCGCGGCCAAACCTGCAGGACCACTGCCCACAATCGCCACGCGTTTACCAGTGCGAGTCGTCGGCAGGATGAGCCGTTACCCAACCTTCAGCAAACGCGCGATCGGCAATCGCGTTTTCAATGTTCTTGATCGTCACTGGAGGATTGGTAATCCCCAGCACACAAGCACCTTCGCACGGCGCTGGACAGACGCGACCGGTGAACTCCGGAAAGTTGTTGGTCTTGTGCAAACGCTCGATCGCGTCCTTCCAACGTCCTTGATACACCAAGTCATTCCACTCAGGGATCAAGTTATCGATGGGGCATCCGGTCGCCGATTGGCAAAACGGAATGCCGCAGTCCATGCAACGCGCACCTTGCTCGCGCAAGTGGCCTTCGTCCGGATCGGTGTACACTTCGTTGTAGTCGTTCAATCGCTCCAATGGCACTCGCCATGGCACCTTCTTGCGATCGTATTCTTTAAATCCTGTCGGCTTTCCCATTGCTAAATCCAAAGGGGTAGGTTTAAGTGATAAGGTGTAAGGCTTATTTTTTGTCAACTAATCTTTTGTCAGATCCAAACTGACAAAAATTAACTGACAAAATAGAAGAGATGCTACTCATCGGCGAAGACGAGTTCTTTATTGTCTTTCATGAGTTGCAGGACGCGTTTGTAATCGGTCGGCATGACTTTCACGCAACCAGCGACAAACTCTTTCCAGTTGGCAAGCACGCGTTTGGCGACTTCACTGCCGGTGTACTCGAAGTGACGGGTGATCAAGTCCTTGACTTGAGCCTCTTCCTCGGCGTCTTCGATTCGTTCGAGCCCAATAGTGCCCAAGTTGCACTTGATGCGAAACTCTTCCATGTTGTCCATGACGTAAGCGATACCGCCCGACATGCCAGCCGCAAAGTGCGTCCGGTCTTGCCAAGGATCACTACGCGACCACCGTCATGTACTCGCAACCATGATCACCAACGCCTTCGACAACGGCATTGGCACCGCTGTTGCGAACGCTGAAACGCTCGGCCGCACAACCTCGCAAGAAAACTTCACCGCTGGTGGCGCCATACAAGCAGACGTTGCCAACCAGGATATTCTCTTCAGCTGCAAAACTGCTGTTCTTTGGCGATAGACCACGATGCGGCCACCGGAGAGACCTTTACCAACATAGTCATTGGCATCGCCTTCCAGTTCCAGCGTCACACCGTGCGCGAGGAACGCACCCAGACTCTGACCGGCTGAGCCATTGAGCTTCACATGAATCGTGTCGTCGGGCAAACCGGCCTGGCCATAACGCTTGGCAACGTTGTGGCTGAGGATCGTGCCCACAGTGCGATTGATGTTGATGATCGGCAGTTCGAAGCGGACCTTCTTCTGCTGTTCAAGCGCATCTTTCGCACGCGGCACCAACTCGGTGATGTCCAAGGACTTTTCGAGTCCATGGTCTTGAGGAATTGTGCATCGTACGATCGTGTCAGGACGCAGGCCTTCGGCCGGAGTCAGCATGGGCGTCAAGTCGAGACCATCTGCTTTCCAGTGATTGATGGCAGCCCGCGCATCGAGCGCATCGACGCGACCAATCATGTCGTCGACTTTGCGGAAGCCCAGCGAGGCCATGATCTGTCGCAAGTCTTCAGCCACCATAAACAAGTAGTTGACGACGTGCTCTGGCTTGCCTTGGAACTTCTTGCGCAGCTCTGGATCTTGCGTGGCCACACCTACTGGGCAAGTATTCAAGTGACACTTGCGCATCATGATGCAACCGAGCGTAATCAGCGGCGCTGTGGCAAAACCAAACTCTTCAGCGCCCAGCAGCGCAGCGATCGCTACGTCACGTCCGGTCTTCAAACCACCGTCGGTTTGCAAGGTCACGCGCGAACGCAGATCGTTCATCACCAGCGTCTGATGAGCTTCGGCAATACCGAGCTCCCAGGGCAAGCCAGCGTGTTTGATACTGGTTAGCGGCGACGCACCTGTGCCGCCTGTATCGCCAGCGATCACGATGTGCTCCGCATGAGCTTTGCTCACACCGCTAGCCACCACTCCCACACCGACTTCGCTCACCAGCTTGACGCTGATGCGTGCGCCTGGGTTGGCGTTCTTCAAGTCGTGAATGAGTTGAGCCAAGTCTTCGATGGAATAAATATCGTGGTGAGGTGGAGGACTGATCAGACCTACACCTGGCGTGCTATAGCGAATGCGGGCGATGTTGCGATCGACCTTCTTGCCAGGCAACTCACCGCCTTCACCAGGCTTGGCACCTTGCGAGATCTTGATCTGCAATTCATCGGCGTTGGTCAAGTATTCGATCGTCACACCAAGCGTCCCGAAGCCACTTGCTTGATGGCAGAGCGCTTGGAATCGCCATTGGCCAGCGGTTGGAAACGCACGGGATCTTCGCCACCTTCGCCCGTGTTGCTCTTGCCGCCGAGCCGATTCATGGCGATAGCAACGTCTCATGCGCTTCGGCCGAGATCGAACCAAAGCTCATCGCACCGGTGCAGAAGCGTTTGACAATATGCTTGGCCTCTTCGACTTCTTCGATCGGCACCGCTGGTCGCGATGGATCGGTCTTGAACTCGAGCAAGCCGCGTAGGGCGTACTGCATCTTGTTGCTGCGATTGATGTGCTCGGCGAAACGCCAGTAAGCATTCTTGTCGCCAGCGCGAGCGGCCATCTGCAAGTCGGCAATGGCTTGCGGATCCCAACCGTGACGTTCGCCTTCGGCGCGCCAATGGAACTCGCCCGGGTTTGGCAGCGTGGGCAAGCGACGCGATGGATCTTCCGGATAGCCCAAGCGATGACGACGCAGCGACTCTTCGGCCAGCACTTCAAAGTTGACGCCTTGAATGCGGCTAGCTGTGCCAACAAAACACTTCTTGATCACTTCTTCATGCAGACCGAGCGCCTCGAAAATCTGCGCGCCTTTGTAGCTCTGCAATGTGCTGATGCCCATCTTGGCCATGACCTTGAGCATGCCCTTGGCCACTGCTTTGCGATAGCTCGATACGATCTTTTCGTCGGTGTCGAACTTCTCACCCGACAGCAGGCCATCGCGTTTGGCTTTCCACAAGGCTTCGAAGGCGAGATACGGGTTGATCGCATCGGCACCGTAGCCCGTGAGCAAGCAGAAGTGATGCACTTCGCGAGCTTCGCCGGTTTCCAGAATAATACCGACGCGCGTACGCTTGGCTTCGCGCACCAGGTGATGGTGGACAGCGCTAGTGGCCAGCAATGCGCTGACCGGCACGCGCTCTTCGCTGATAGCGCGATCGGACAGAATGATCAACTGATAACCAGCGTCGATGGCCGCTTCGGCTTCAGCACATACGCGGTCGATCGTCTTTACTAAACCAGGTTTGCCCAGTTTGCGATCATAAGTGATGTCGATCATCTGGCTCTTCCAGCCGCGATGATTCAGATGCCCCAGCGCTGCCAACTCTTCATTGGTCAGGATCGGATGCGGCATCAACAAGCGATGGCAGTGCTCAGGCGACACATCCAGCAAGTTTTGCTCGGGGCCAACGTAGCACTCCAGCGACATGATGACCTCTTCGCGAATCGAATCGATCGCGGATTGGTCACTTGCGCGAACAGTTGCTTGAAGTAGTCGTAGATCAAACGCGGTTGATCACTCAGACAAGCCAGCGCCGAGTCGTTGCCCATCGAACCGATCGGATCGCGAGCTTCTTTGATCATCGGCAGCAGCATGAACTGCATGGTTTCAAAGTGAAGCCAAACGCCTGCATGCGAGCCAGCAGAGTATCGGGATAGAAACCGTGGCTTTCGTCAGCCGGTCGCAGTTCGTCCAGCGTAATGCGTTGCTCTCGCAACCACTGGGCGTAGGGGCGCTGAGCCGCGAAGGTTTGCTTGATCTCTTCGTCGGGAATCAAGCGGCCTTGTTCGAAGTCGATCAAGAACATGCGGCCAGGTTGCAAGCGACCTTTGGCTTTCACCAACTCTGGCTTGACCGGCAACACGCCCACTTCGCTGGCCATGATGACGCGATCGTCGTGTGTGAGGTAATAGCGGCTTGGACGCAAACCGTTGCGGTCGAGAGTAGCGCCGATGTAGTGACCATCGGTAAACACGATCGAAGCTGGTCCGTCCCACGGCTCCATCATGCAGCTGAAGTACTCATAGAACGCGCGCTTCTGCTCAGGCATCGATTCGTGCGCCTGCCAGGCTTCGGGCACCATCATCATGATGGCTTCCTGCAGCGTACGACCATTCATCAGCAGGAACTCGAGCACGTTATCGAACGAGCCGGAGTCCGAACAATGAGGCTCGACAACCGGGAATAGCTTCTTCAGTTCGTCGCCAAACAGCTTGCTCTCGGCGCGACCGCGTCGAGCCCGCATCCAGTTGACGTTACCGCGCAGCGTATTGATTTCGCCGTTGTGGCTCATGAAGCGCAGCGGCTGCGCGCGGTCCCCAGCTCGGGAACGTATTGGTCGAGAAACGACTATGCACCATGGCCAGGTGCGTTTCATAGTCGGGATCGGTCAAGTCGGGATAGTAGGGCAACACCTGGCTGGGTGTGAGCATACCTTTGTAAACGATGACCTTGGTCGACAAGCTGCAGATGTAGAACATCAGCTTCTGCTTGAGGTCGCTCTTGTCACCTCGCAGTTGCTCACTGGCTTGCTTGCGAATCTTGTAAAGCTCGCGCTCGAAGGCTTCTTGTTCCAAACCCGGCGCAGCTTCGATCAGCAGCATCTCGATGTACGGTTCCGCATCGCGGGCTGAAGGACCGATGCCAGCCTTGTCGGCTTGCGTATCCAGGTCGCGCCAGCCCAGCAGCTTTTGATTTTCACCGGCAATGATCTGATTGACGCGCGTCTTGCAGGCTGCGCGCTCTTGCGGATCTTGCGGCAAGAAGACCAGGCCAGCGGCGTACTTGCCAGGCGCAGGCAAGTCGACATTCAATTCCGCTTTGGCGACCTTCTTCAGGAACTTGTGAGGCAGCGCGGTCAGAATGCCGGCACCGTCACCCGTGTTGGCTTCGCAGCCGCAGCCGCCGCGATGGTCCATCGCTTCCAGGATGTATGAGGGCATCCAATACGTTTGATGGCTGGGTATGCCTTTACCTTTGACATGCGCGATGAAGCCCACACCACAGCTATCCTTTTCGAGAGCTGGGTCGTACAAGCCTCGCTTGGCAGGTAAATGCTCAAGTGGTTTCATCTTTTCCTAGTTCCTCTCAACTGACCAAACCGAAACAGTTTCCAACTGGGAAACCTATCGAGAACCGTAAACGGGAAGAACGCTGCGGGCTCAACGTTTCTTGTTAACCTTCGTAGCGCGCCGCGGTAGCTTCTTGCCCGAAGCACCAGAGAGCGTCGCAGTTGCGTGGGCCGCCGCAGCCGAAGCTATGGAAGGCTGAGCCCGCGCGGCCCGAGGGTTGGACGACTCCGCGTCCGCATGTATGGCACTGCCATTTGCCACTGCCTGTTCAATTCCGGCGGTAACCGCGATGCCGCTCGGCGAGGCAACCGCTGGTTCATCACGCTGGATCAACAACTCATAGAATGCTCGAGCTGTTCGCCCGAGCGCTGTGTCGCGCCGCAAGATGATCCCTAGCGGACGCTGCAAATCTAACCAATCGCATGTCAAAGCGACCAGTGTACCATTTTCCAATTCTTCGGCTATGGTCGGCTTGGGCAGAAACGCCACCGCGTTATGCAGATCCAAAGCGTGCTTCAGCGAGTCCACATTATCGAACTCAGCAGCAATCGGCATCGTGATACCGATGGTCCGCAAGTAGCGATCGATCTCATGGCGAATACGCAGGTTCGGAGCAAACGCAATCAGCGACTCCAAGCCCAAATCCTCAGGCGTGACGCGATCGCGCCGAGTCAATGCATGCCCAGCCGGCGCTGCCAAGACCATTGGCTCATCCAACCAATGCGTGGCCGAAATCGTCTTGGACTGCTGCGGATAACTGACCAGTCCAAAGTCCACCGAACCTTGTTCAACAGCTCGATAAACATCGTCCGGATGGCAAAACTGAAAGCGAAACTCGGCTTCGGGGAAACGCACCTTCAAGCGTTGCTGCAACTGAGGCAAATAGCTCAGCCCCACAGAATAAATCGCAGCCACTGTCACGCGGCCACTGATCTCCTGCCCCATCGAACGCACTTCTTCCGTCAGATTCTCGAACTGGCGCACGACTTTGCAGCAGCCGCTATAGAACAGCTCGCCTTCACTCGTCAGCACAAAGGGACGCTTGGTGCGATCGAGCAACTGAACTTGCAAATAGTCTTCCAACTGCTGCACAGCCTGGCTGGCGCCGCTCTGCGTCATGCCGTTATCCTCAGCCGCTTTCGAAAAGCTATGCCGAGCCACGACATCACAAAAGACCTTCAAATTTCGAATGTGCATCAATCCGCCTTATCACAACCCGACGCGTAAGCGAGGCCCATCACAACCCGACGCGTAAGCGAGGAGCGACATCAACCCATTCCCCCTCACCCAACAGCACTCTCGCCCACCCCGCTCTCCACGCCGCCAGCATTAGCAATGCTAATACTGCGCCGCCAATAATCAAAAAGACAAATGCAAGTCTAACGACAGTTCCGGTTGTGTCAATGCGAAAGTAGGGTAGGCGTTTGCGTCTGAGTAGGCTGACAAAAAATTTTCTGTCCTCAATCTTTTGTCAGGTGAAGTGCAATACATTATTGAGAGCCATTAACTTCCTCTAAGGAGACATTCATGCACCATCCATCACGACGCAAGTTCATAACGACCACCGCAGCCACGACAGCCGCCATACTGGCGGCACCCCGAATTCTTACGGCGAGCAAGACAAATGCAGAAGTCATCATCGGTGAAGGTGACTATCGGTATCGCGTGCACCACGATTGGGCCAAATTGCCCGACAAGTTCACCTGGCAGACAACACACAACGTAGCAGTTGATAAAGCTGGCAACCTCTACGTGATTCACGAAGGTCGCGGCAATCAGACGGACCATCCCTCGATCTTCGTATTCGACAACAAAGGCCAGTACGTACGATCCTTCGGAGCTCAGTTCCAAGGTGGCGGCCATGGTATCGAAGTGCGCGCCGAAGGCAATGAAGAGTTTCTGTATGTTTGCGCGTATCAAACGGTCAAGTCGTTTGCCAAGCTGACGCTGACTGGCGAAACCGTATGGCAACAATACGCGCCGATGGAAAGTGGCAAGTATGCCGAGGGCGAAGCGGCATTGGCCAAAGAACACAAAGATCGATCCCAAGAAAGCTTGGGGAGCCGATCGCTTCTTGCCCACCAACTTTGCGTTCCTCGATGATGGTGGTTTCTTGTTGGTCGATGGCTACGGCGCGAACTTGATTCACTACTACGATGCAGCTGGCAAGTGGCAGAAGTGTTTTGGTGGCAAGGGTGAAGGGAAGGGCACCTTCAACACAGCGCATGGTCTTTGGATCGATCGTCGCGGCAGCGAACCGGTCATCGTCGTTACCGATCGCGCGCACCATACGCTGCAACGATTCAAGATGAATGGCGATTACATCGATACCGTTTCTGGCTTCGGTTTACCCGCCAACATCGATATCCTCGGCGATCTGATGCTGGTGCCAGAACTGCAAGCGCGTATTTCGTTGCTCGACAAGAACAACAAAGTCGTCGCTCACCTGGGCGCTGATGTGGAACGACTGAAGGAAGTCAAAGATCTGCGCGGTAAGCCTGATCAATGGCTGCCCGGCAAGTTCGTCCATCCTCACGATGCCTGCTTCGATCCCGCCGGCAACATCTACGTCGCCGAATGGGTTGCCACTGGTCGAATCACTAAGCTTGAAAAGGTCTGACAAAAAATGAGATGACAAAAATGTTTTGTCACTCAATTTTTAGTCAGAGCTTTATTGATACTTATTGATACAAAGGCAAGTATCGATAGTAGACTTCCAAGCACAGGCAGGACATGGCGGTTGAGTAGACTCGGCCGCCGTAGCCGCCCCATAGGGCATCGGGATCCCAACTGCCTGCCTGGCTATCGAAGGGCGGCTTCTGCGAACTGACCAGCGTGTTTTTCATGGCCACGTTCCAGCGTTGCCAACTCTCGCCCTGCATTTGAAACAAAGCCAGCGTGGCATAGTACCAGTAATACACATTGGCTTCACTGCTGCCCGGCAAATTGGCTAGCAAGTAATTGCGAGCTTCGAACTGCGACGCGGCAGTGCCTCGATGATTCAGCAAGTAACGACAAGCCAGCGCTTCGGCTGTCATGGTCGGACTGGCCGCGCCTTCGCGCGGGCGATAACGGGCCAGCCCGCGATTGGGCCCGGTCGCACAACTATCAAGAAACAAGAGCATGCGTTGTTTGGCATTGGCATCGATGCGAATACCGGAACGCTCCGCGCTGCGCAGCGCCATGGCTTGCCAACCGAATTGACTCAGGTCGCCGGGATCGCCAGGACGATAGCGCCATCCGCCACCGATGGGATCCTGCGCTCGCATGGTATAGCCGATGGCCAACATAAGTGGCCCACGCAATTCAGCATCATGCGTCATGGCATATGCTTCGGCCAATGCCAACATGGCGATGCCATGACAGTACATGCGCGCGTTGAGCACCGATGGATCTTGACCAACTTGTTTCGGTCCCGAAAGATCTCCGCTTGGCATTTGCGATCCGATCAAGTATTGCAGGCCGCGCAGCACGATCGCCTGATGTTCGCCGGTGCGGTGTGTATGACCGCCTGAAAGAAAGGCCAGCAGAGCCAGGCCTGTCACGCCCGTGTCGGCGCGATCGCCCGTGCCACCGCGATTCTCACCGAGCGCCCTGGTCTCAGTGCCGCCGCCATGTTGCCTCGCATTCCAACTGCCATCAGGACTTTGAGCTTTGGCTAACCAAGCCAGTGCGGCAGCCACGGCGGCTTCGGTGTCTTGATCGGCGCCAAAGGGTCGAGCCAATTCCAGACGATCGGCAGCCACTCGCAATTGATACTCAGCCGGAACATCCATGCTGGATGAAGGCAACGACTTTGAGCTGACCGTGCGCAGTGTCGGCGACTCGAGGTTAGCCAGTTCACTCGGCGGCATAACAGGCGGCAGTGCAGGCGGCATTGGCTGAGTCTCAGCGGCAGCTTGCTCGGCTGTCTGCACGGGGGCATCGGCCAACGGCGGTAACTCGGGCAGTGGCGTTGGTTCATAACTGCTCAGCAGATCGGCTTGTGTCATCATGTCGGCGCTCGGTGGAGCATCTTGCATGACATCAGGCATTGCCAATTGGTTAGCATCCAACGGTCGCTCCCACGGCGATAGTTCGGTGGGCAAGGCCGCTTCCGTGGCGGCATCATCGCCAGGCTGCGCATCGAGCGAAGCCGTCGGTCCAGCCGGTTCCAAACGCATTGCATCCAACGAAACTGCCATCGAGTTCATCGTGCCGTTGGGATCACCTTGTGGCAATGGAACTGGAGTGGTGCTGGCATAAACCAATAACCAGATGTGAGCAATAACGCTCAGCACTACACACTTTGTCAGCGGCTTGGCTTTGCCCCAGCGCGTGCGCGAAGCGATGAACAGAGCAATTGCCAGCAGAGCAAACAGAACCCCGAGCACGATCGCCGGTGTGCGACCGTTCCACAAGTACGCCCAAGCATACCGAAGGTTCTCAAAGATCAACATGCGATTTAAAAATCTTTGGTCATCTAATCTTTTGTCAGATCGGACAAAAACTGGATGACTGAAAATGGTTTAACGTATCAATCCCATTCTGATTTCCACGTTGGCTGCCGTGCGTACCGCAGCCATCGTCGTATGCAGCGCTTCGCAACTGGCATCGCGCGCGCCGTTGACGCCCACTACCAGTCCCGGAAATCGCGCGTGCTTGGTGCGTATAACGTTGATCAGGTCCGGCATCGAAATGGCTTTGCCATCCAGAGCCAAACTTCCATCGCGAGCCACGCTGACATCCAACTTATCGGGTGTGGGCAACATCGACTGCGCGCTGGCACCGCCGGTCAGCTTGACGCCTATCTGCTGCTGCGACTGCGAAAAGTTAGTCGCGACCATAAAGAAGATCAGCAACAAGAACACGACATCGATCATCGAAGTCAAATTCAAACCCGGGAGCTCTTCAACGCGAGTTGTCTTTAGGGGCATTTCAGAACTCCCATCTCCTATCCATCATGATTGTCGGATCAAGCCGCACGGCGCGAGCGCCGCGACTTGCCAGCTTCTTGCAAACCTTCAGCGCTGATCAATTCAATGACACGTTGCACCTGGCCATCCATTTCAATAATCAATTTATCGGCCCTGCCAACGAAGTAGGCATAAGCAATGTAAGCCGGTATGGCTACGAATAGACCAGCCGCCGTGGTTAACAGCGCCTGGCCAATACCGCCAGCCAATAGTTCAGGCCGTCCCATTGCGCCGGTTTGGGCTATGGAGTTGAAGGCTTCGATCATGCCTAACACTGTGCCCAGCAATCCGAGTAGCGGCGTGACATTGCTGATCGCGCTGAACAAACGCAGGTAGCTGCGCAGTGAATTGCATACGCGTTCGCCGTTATCGACCACCGCTTGTTCGATCTCGACCGATGGGCGGCCGTAACGTTTCAGGGCAGCTTGGAACAGTTCTGCCGTCGGGCTGCCGTTTTCTTCGCATAGCGCGATCGCTTCATCTTTCTCCAACTGCTGTTGTTCGAGTTGTTCTATCACACCGCGCACGAACGAACGTGGAATCACTCGAGCTCGTCGCAAGAACAACAACCGTTCGAATACGAACACCATCAAACCAAACGAGCAACCGATGATCGGGATCATCATCACGCCGCCTTGTCGAATGGCGGCAAACAGGTTGGTTATCGGTATCTTGGCTTCCGTCGCTGTTTGCGTACCTTGTCCGGCTGCGACAGGAGCATTGGCACCGTTGGTGCCAGCGCCATTGGCAGCGGGCAGGTTAGCTGCGCCAGCGGGCAAGGCATTCAATGGCTGCGGCGCGTTGGCTGGGAAGCCGGGCGCTTGAGGCATCGATTGAAACTGCGCTTGCAGTCGCGCTTGGCCCAGCCAGAGCACGCACAGCACTCCGACACTCGCTGCAAGTCGCATAGGAGTTGTCGATCTGGTTGACGATGGCCGGCGTAACATGGGAAGGCATGCTCTCATTGCGATGGAAATTGGAATGTAACGTTTCAGTACAAAGGCTGTTTTGTTTAGCCCGTGGCCGCAGGCTAGGTGTTTCCGAAAAAGGGGTCAGGTCTCTTTTTCCGGGTCAATTACTTGAACTACGAGCTGTCTACGAGGAAAAAGAGACCTGACCCCTTTTTCCGTCCCGGTGTTTGTCACCGTTATTGCTTCACTGCACCATCCAGACGTAACTGACTCAGTCGCGCACTGGCCTCTGTTTGTAAGCTCGACGCGGGAAACTCTTTGGTCAATCGATCGTAGTCTTGTTGCGCGGAGCTGGCCTGGCCCAGCATCTCGTAGCATTTGCCGCGTTGCATGAGCGCTGATTCGGTCCACTTGGGTGCGCGATTGCCATCGATCACGCGTGAGTAATGTTCGACTGCCGGTTGATAATCTTGAGACATCAAATACGACTCGCCAATCAACCACTCAGCCCTGGGCACGGCGGATGGATCATGGGCCGGCGGTGTTTGGACGATCGCGCTCAGCAGTTGGCGAGCTTCATCGAATTCGATGCGGGCCAACAAGTTGCGGGCCAGCAGGATATCGAACTCATGCAAGGATTCGAACGTGGGATACTTTGCTTTCGCAGCTTTGGCCAGCCGTTCGACTGTTTGCCGATCCTTGCGCAGCAAAGCCAACTCGGCGCGACGCAAATCGAGCGTTGCTGCCAGGTGTGGATCGCTCTGCGCCAGTGCCGCTCAATGCATCCAGATCTGATTCCGCGGCCCCAACGATCCGGCCGCGAGGGCTGCTTCCATGCGCAGCATCCGCACCAGCGCTTGCTCTTTCGGTTGCAGTGCGTTTAACTCGATGGCGCCGAGCTGCTGACTGGCGTCGGCCGGTTTGCCAAAGCCCAACGAGCACTGAGCACATAAGACTTGATAACGCCACTTCCAATCCGATCCCAATAGCGTGGCATCGACTTTATCGAGTTCCGCTCGAGCCGGGTTGTAACGTTTCTCGCGCACCAGCCGGGCTGCTTCGCGCAAGTAACCAGCCTGACCGGCTTCGCGTCGCTGCGAAGCGGCGGCAGCAAAGCCTTTGATCTGCTGCACGGCGCGCTGCTGGCCTTCGGTGAGCGTAGCGGGATTGGCTGTCATGGCAGGCAATTGTTTGGATAGCTCGATCACCGATCGTACTGAGCTGTGTTGAGATAAGCCCGAGCCAACATCGAATGAGCGTCCAACTCCGCGGCTGGATCCATGATGCGAGCTTTGGTCGATTTGGCCAACTCTGGCAACCATTTCTCGAGCACGATAATCGCTTCGCTCGATCGAGCGGCGCTCATATGGCACTGAGCCCAATCGCATCGCGGCCAGCGGCGCCATTTCATCTTGCGGATACTGATCGACCAGCTTGGCCAGCGCGATCGTCGCTTGGTTGATGTCTTTATTCACCAGCGCCGCCGCAGCCTGACCATAAAGATCGCGCGCGGTCTGCGCTCGGGGGCTCTTCAGGTCAAGCGTTTGCGCATGCACCGGCCCGCAGCAGAGCAGGGCCAGCACCAAAACAAACGCCTTCCAATCAAAACCCGATGCGTTAGCGAGGTGCGGCACCACACAATCACACAATCGCCAAACAGCTCTCTCGCCCGCAACTCTCTCGCCCACCCTAGCCATCCGCGCAGGCGAGAACGCAGTCAACAATGGTTGGCTTGGTTCGTGCCGTGCCTCGCTTATGCGTCGGGTTGTGATCATTTGCCGTCGGCCTGGTGGTACTTGCGACTGGTTGGCTACCGACGTATGGTTGCCAAACGGAAAAAGGGCTACTCCTGGATAATGTGCCTTGTACAAGGGCACGCCTTGGCATGACAAGAGAACTTCTGATGAAACAGAACGATTGGCGCCCGGTCGCCTCCCCAACGGCACTAGTCAAGCGGGCCGAGATCCTCTGGCATATTCGCCAGTTCTTTCACCAGCGCGGGTTTGCTGAAGTCCACACGCCCACGATCAGTCGCGACACAGTGGTCGATCGCTACATCGACCCGATCCGCATACCGGGCCAGGCGTTGGAGTGCGCAGCCGCAGCGGCTGAGTGCTACTACTTGCAGACCTCACCAGAGTTTTGCATGAAGCGATTGCTAGCAGCCGGTATGACGACCATCTATCAACTGGGGCCGGCTTACCGAGCCGGCGAGCGCGGCCAGCATCACAATCCCGAGTTCACGATGCTCGAGTGGTATCGCGTGGGCGAGACCTTTACGGAAGCCGTCCAATTCCTAGGTGAGCTGGTGGATGAAGTGCTGGCATTACATCAAGATCGATTTCAACCGACTCAGGCCATCACTTATGTGCAAGCATTTCAGTCGAAGCTGTCGCTTGATCCGCTGGAATGTAGCGATAGCGAACTGAGGAACGCCGCCGATCGATTGGGGCTCGAGTTAGGCAGTTCTTGGCATGATCAATCGCGCGATGACTGGTTGAACTTGTTGTTTGCCGAAGGCGTTCAACCCAAGCTCGGATGGGACCGGCCGGTAACAGTCACTCATTATCCTGTCACGCAAGCCGCTTTGGCTGCCGTCAGTGCGGATGATCCGCGGACATCGGAGCGTTACGAGTTGTTCGTCCAAGGCGTCGAGATTGCCAATGGTTATCATGAATTATTGGATGCCAAGGAACTCGCGCGGCGTAGTCATGAGACGCTCGATCAGCGCCGCCGCGATGGCAAAGCCGACCTGGCCACGGACAACATGTTATTGGCAGCCATGCAATCAGGACTGCCTGACTCCTGCGGCTGCGCGCTGGGCGTAGATCGATTAGTAATGGTAGCAATGGGACTGGATTCTATCGATCAAGTCATCCCCTTCACCATCGAGCGCGCCTAAGGAACATAGCATGGATACAAAAAACTTTTCTGTCCCTTAATTTTTCTATCAGGTGACTGCTAGTTTCCTTGGAATTTTCACAGCTAGCATTTCATGGATCAGAAAACCGCGTGCATTTGACACTTGACATCGCCCTACAATTATTGGCGATCGGGAAAGATGTGCGGCCGGAAAGATTTTTCGCCGCGCGTTTGACCAGTGGTGTCACAAGGAAGTCGTAAATATAGGCACGCCAGCAACGCAGCACTGTGTTGCGACGAGATGTGCAAACGTTTCAGGGCAGTCGAACTGATTTAATTTGAGACGCGTATCTCACAGTGAGACTGAGCACATCGACAAGGGAAGTAGAAGAGTTGAGTCGAACTGGAAATTTCTACCGAAAGCTTACAAGTTGCCAAGTTTGGCAATCAGTAGCTCGGTGCGGAACGCAAGTTGCTTCGGTTTCGGCGAACTTGAACTTTTCTGCCAATTTTGTGTCCTGGTTTACGAACAGTTCAAAGTCTCAGATCCAATTCACGGAGGAGAAAGAATCATGCTAGTATTAAGCCGCAAAGAAGGTGAGAAGCTGGTTATCGGTGACAACATCACGGTGGTTGTCTCGCGAGTGGCTGGCAATCGAGTGACTCTGGGCATCGAAGCACCAGCTGACGTGCGCATCATTCGAGGCGAATTGAAGGCACAGGAACCCAAGACAGTGGTTCCGATGCGCCGCGCCGCGATCGTGACCATCGATGTGGAGAGTCTTGCGCTCGATAAACAGGCCATGTAAGGTGGTCATTTACGAATGCATGCATCGCCCACAATAACTTACAGCGACAATCAGTCGCTTTATGCTTAATGTTAACCAGATCAACCTGCCGTGGCATTGTGGTGAATAAATCCACCCGCAAATGAATTCCCCACGGGCAGGCTGATCGACGCCCAAGCATAGTGGTTTGAGCCAAACAGTTATGTCAGACGATTTTCTGTTAGAGCCATGCGATGGTGTAGCACGCACGTTCGCTCGACAACGCTGACCGCGTTTTCAAGTTTCCAACTCGACGACATCGTTTGGTAGAGCGACGATGAAAACCATCGAAGCCGCCCCTCAAGTCGGAGTGGAACCCATTTAGTCCGTTGGGCATCAGCCATCCGGCTTGATAAAAAGCCGTTGACTCTAGGTGGCTTGACCAAGGCGCGATGACGTTCTGCTGCTTCCATTGCTTGAGTAAATCGCCGAAATACGCGCGTGTGCTCGACGTGATGCGATCGAGAAACGGCAATTGTGCCATGATCATCGCGGCTTGAACTTCGCTCATCTCGAAAGCTCCGCTACCGCACCGGAAGCGATGCGCGTGCGCTGAGCCAGCGATTCGTTGCTGGTACACCAAGCGCCGCCTCTTCCTGCCGATACGACTTTGCTGCCGCCAAAGCTAACTATTGTGGCATCGCCCAAGCGCCGAGCCGTTGGCCATCGATGTTGGCGCCTAGCGCCTGGCAAGCATCTTGAATCAGCACCAGGTTCCGCTCTCGGCACCAAGCCTCCAGACGCGGCAGGTCTTGCATCTGCCCGTGCAAATGCGAAGCGATGAGCACTTTGCATGTTGGAGCCCAGGTCTGTTCGAGCGAGTCGAACGACAGGTTCCATCCATCGGCTTCGACATCGACTAGTGCGGGCCGAGCCCCAGTGGATTCGATCGCCGTGAAATTTCCCGGGTAGTCGTATGCGGATAGGAGTACTTCGTCGGTGTCTTGCAGTCGGCAGGCTCGCAGCAGCATCTCCAGCGCGGCTGAACCGCTCGAAGCCAGCCCGGCGTGTGTCGTTCCTAACAAGCCGCACAAGCTGGTGACGAGCTGCTCTTGATTGGAACCGGTGTACAAACGCCAGGAACCCGAACGGAACAGTGGCTCAACCGCCTGGTGGGACGGCTTAACTGGATCTCTTTTTCGAGAGAGAGCCCTGATGGAGGCGAATTGATATTTTCAAACTCGGCCATAAGACGTTATGGTTCCGTTCGAGCACAGAGGCAAGGATTGTCCGGTCGCTCTGTTGGCAACGCGTGTTCAGCGGTTGGAGACGACACAAGCATGGAATGGCTCACCAGTTTAATCAACGGCTTCCAGGGCATGTTGAGAGGCGATTTTCCGAAGTCGATCCGAGGATCGTAGAGCACTTGGGAAACGGGCTGATCGGCCTGGCTTTGCTATTGGGCTCGTACTTCGCCGCCACGATCTGTTCGCGGTATATACGCGCGATTGTTTGCAAACGCGTGGATGAGACGCTGGGCAGGTTCCTGGGACGGTTGAGCTACTATGCGATTCTAATCTGTGCGACTTTAGGCATTCTGGCAACGTTTGATGTACCGGTAGCGGGTGCCATGGCCGTGCTAACGGCGGCGGGCTTTGCGATTGGCCTGGCCTTTCAAGGAACTCTCAGCATTTTGCATCGGGTGTCTTGTTACTTGTCTTTCGACCATTCAAAGTTGGTGACATGGTGATAGCCGGTGGCGTGACCGGCAAGATCAACGAGATCGATCTGTTCACTACGACATTTGATACTCCTGACAATCGTCGCTTAATTGTGCCTAACAGTGGCCATATCAAGTGGTACTATTGAGAACATGACCTACCATGCGCATCGTCGAGTCGACGTGACGGTGGGGGTGGCATATGCGGCGAGCCTGGATGCGACGCGTGCGGCGTTGGATCGGGCGGCCATGAATTTGTCCGATCTGATGATCGCTGGCGAAGGCCGCGGCTACCAGGTACTGCTTGGACAGTTGGCTGCCAGCAGCGTGGACTGGACGATTCGGTTCTGGGCCAACACGAGCGATGTATTCAAGGTGCGCGAAGCGGTTAACGGCTGAGATCAAACTGCAGTTGATGCAGTCTGGAATAGAAATCCCGTTCCGCAGATGCAGTTGCACATTGCACAGAATGCGAAACCAGAAATCGTGCAAGAAAGCGCGCCTGGGATCGAAGAACCTTCAGCCACTTCTTCAGCCACTTCACCGTTGCGGCCGCGTATGCGTCGCTCGGGCGAAGCGGCTTAGGTCGGACTGAAGACCGGTGGACAAAAAGAAGTTGGTATGAATTTGGAAAAAATGGGCGCCTGGCGGCCAGGAGGTACTAGAAGGCCAGGAAGATTTTCAGTAAACATTTCCTTCCACGCGACCGGATTTCCTCTTGTCGAAAGCCGGAGTGGACGAAAAATGATCTTCGAAGTGTTTTTGTGGAAACTGTCAGCAGTAACCGGAGTCCAATAGTAAGTAAGTGCGTGCAGGAGTGCTCGCCGATTACACTAGTGCCAGCCGTCGCAGTCCGACATTGACTGAGCTTTCTTGTAATGAGCTCAAAATCAATTCCGACGGTGGGCAGTAACGACAGTTGATCAGATGAAGTACTGGCACGCGGCAATTGGTTGAAGGGCTGGACGTTTCTCCTCAGCGGAAGTCCAAAGCCTCAAACATGCCAAGAGCCCGCAAGCGGCCCGAAAGAGGCCACGCCAAAGAAAGCAGCTTCCCGGCAAACCAATGCAGTGAAGCGGCAGTAGGTAGCCCAAGGCGCAAGAGAGACCTTCTTACAGCGGTCTCGCCCCATGCCCCACAGGTACCAGCGTGGCAAAGACTCGAGCGGCCCGCACCTCCAACAAGCGGTAATTTGCTGCATGAATGCGGCCCAAAGCGACGCGAAGTACGAACGTACTGATAGAGTCACTTTTAATTGTCGTTATCAACGAAAGGGTGCAACCCACCTGTATGCTCACCGAAACTTTGGTGCCGCACGCGACGCGGCAAGCTCAGCCTGTGTTGTCTTTCGAATTAGCACGAGAGTTGGGCGCGCGTTATGGAACGCCACTGCTCGTCGTGTCCCGTTCGAAACTCATCGAAACCTATAACAAGATGAGGGAGCACCTGCCCAACGTAGAGATGTTCTACGCGGCAAGGCCAATCCTGATCACCACATATTGTCGACTCTTTGCGAGCAAGGTTGCTCGGTCGATGTTTGCTCATTCGGTGAGCTACAAGCAGCAGTGAGAGCCGGTTTCGCACCGGACCGCATGTTGCATACGCACCCGTGCAAGACAGAGAGCAATCTCCTGGACTGCTACGAATACGGCGTGCGCTGGTTTGTCTACGATAACATGCTCGAACTGGACAAGATGGCTCGGCTAACTCCCGACGTCAATCTGCTCCTGCGTCTGGCAGTAATCGGCCTCCAGCAGCATGATCAACCTGTCGGCCAAGTTCGGTGCAGCCCTGCCCGAAGCCGTCGGACTGGTTCGCGCCGCTGTTCGTCAAGGCATGCGCCGTGCGTGGCTTCTCGTTCCACGTCGGTTCTCAGTGTTTGAATCCGAAGACTATCGCACGGCGCTTGGTCGCATTCGCGAAGTCTGGGATCGCTGCGCTGATCACGCATCGAACTGGAAGTGCTGGATATTGGTGGCGGGCTTCCCCGCACCGTATCGCACCCGGACGCACCATCGATCGAATCGTTCTGTCAGTCGATCAGCAGCGGACTGGAAGATGTCTTCGGAGATCTGCCCGTACGCTTGATCGCCGAACCGGGCCGCGGCATGTGCGCCGACAGCGTCTCGCTGATCACACGTGTGATCGGCAAGAACACCCGTTGGGATATGCCTTGGTACATCATCGATGATGGCTTGTATGGTTCATTCTCGGGCAAGGTCTTCGATCACATCGATTACCCGATCCTGGCCGAGAACATGGACTCGCGCGAACTGTTTCAATTGCGTGCTCGCTGGTCCAACCTGCGACTCGACCGACATCGTCTCGCGCGACCAGATGATGCCTGACCTGGAAGTGGGCGAGATCCCTGCTCGTGCCTACCATGGGCGCGTACACCTCCGCCTCGGCATGCCCCTTCAACGGCTTGCCAGTAGCCAACTCGATCGCCATCGATTAATGGCTAGATGAGTTTCTCCCAAGGACGGCCCTCACCGGCCGTCCTTTTTTTGTCATTGCATTCTTCTGTCAGGCTCAACTGACAAAAATGGAGCGGCCCATGCCATTCAAGACGCCGAAAGGTGACATTCGATGGTGGAGCTACTTGTGGCTCCTGTGCGGCCTGGTGCTGGTGGTCTATGGCCCCATCAAGAATGACTTTATCTTGGCCGTCATGGGCGTGATCGCCATCGTCATCGTGGCTCTCATCTGGCTTGATCAGAAGTGGATTGCGCCTTGGCTGATGGCAAGCTATGGAATTGGCGCTATATACTGCGACTGGTCAGCTTGATCCTCAAGGGCTTTACGCTCGGCGGCCTGGCCAAGGTGATTACACCGCTTTATTTTGCTTACGTAATGTGGCAGTGGTATCGCAGCGAAGATCCCGAAGAGGCTCTCTTGATCGTTATGCGCCCGGCGCAGCTCCTCTCCTCGCCCCAACCGAAACCGATCCCTTTGCAAACACAGCTTCCTCATTTGAGCAGCCATCGAGCAACAATCATTCGTCCAATCCGTATCTCGATAAGCGTTCGGACGAACGTTGAAGTGCGTCGCTGTTTCTTTTCTCAGTTCTGCCAGGCTGCAGCCACTAGTGACCACACGATTAGAAAAGCCGCGAAAGCCAGCGAGGCAAAGAGCATAATCCCGATGAACTGACTGGCGCGTGCGTCATCTTGCATTACATCAGCCGCTTCGCGCGCACCTTCCTCAATCGATGCGCGGCAGGGCCCGCAAACAATCGATTCATCCAAAGCTGGTAGCGTCATGCTGCTTAAGTCGCTGGTGGATCCACAGTAGACGCAGCTTGGATCCTCAAGCGATGGTTCGTTCCCATCTTCAACAGCGCGGGCCTCGCCGTCCGAGTCATGGGCGCCCTGCGTCTGATCGACTCGATAGTCGGTTACGTCTTCCGGAATTTCGGATCGACGCTGTATTTGTAAAAGGTGCCATGGCATCCGTGGGAGGTGGCTGCAACGTCGAATCCAGCGTCAGTATTGGCTGCAGGTAAGTATCGGGAACAATGGACAGATCAGGAAGACCGTTGCGTTGAAAGAATCGCTGTGAGTGACTGAATGCGTCCCGCACGTCAGCGCGCATATGACGCAACCACTGGCTACCATCTTCATTTCGTAACGCAGCAAACAGCGCGAGCGCGTAGCCGAACATCGACATGGTCATGTAGCCTTGTCGTCCCGAGGTTCGTTCACGGTACGCTCCACTCCGTCCGTTTGATCATGAATCACGGAATTCGCTTGAATGATCCCGTACCCCATAACACGCCCAGGAGATCGGTAAGGCGGTTCGTGGTCATGCGCTTCACGTCGATACGGCGATGTCCCAGCAGATACACATGGCACAGTTCATGAACTAGCGTAGCGGCCAGTTCAAGTGGGTCGCTCAACTGATGAGCCGCCATGGCAATGGAGAACAGCCCCGTCATCCAACTCCCAGTACATGCCTAAAGCTTGGACTCCTCGTCCGTTTCAAGATGGTCTTCGATTGAGAAAACGATTGTTTCAGGGTCTAGACCGATATCGCTTGTAATCTTGCGAAAGTACTGAATCACCTCTTCATCCGACCCGCCACGATACTCGGCGAATCGCTTGGATGTTGGCAACGAGCATTCCACCCGTTTGATTTGCTCGAGCCCGAAACTCTTTGACAATCCAGGCCACGCGCTGATTCAGCCAAGTCTGATTTTGCAACTCAAGATGGCGATAAGCTTTCGATGTTCGTTAGACATATTGACGACAGATTGGGAGTGATTACTTCAGCCAATTACGTGGCTAAAGTTTAACTGATTAGGTTCATCACGGGATTTAGTGGGTACACATGCTCGATGGGGCCTTGTCCCGAATATCGCAAGGATAAGCGTGTCACCTCCCCCAGCTTTGCTTGGGAGAGGTGACATGCTAACCTGCGTACCTTTTCCCTTTAATTTTCTGTCCATCATTTTCAGTCAGATCATAGCAAACGACTTGGTTACCAATTCAAGCCCGTGGCAGCAGCATCGATAGCTCTGCTGACCAATCGCGACCCTGACGAATGCTTGAAGGAGTTAATCGACAGCGGTCCGAACGATGTTTCGCCAATACTATGGACACACATCAACGGCACATACAATACATAACGAAGAATGGCAAAGAAGAAACCTAAGACTCTAGAATGCCCACCATTTCCTGACCTTCAATGGGATGATTATTTCTGGCGCACCACCATTCAACTGCCTGCTTGGGCTGGCTACCAAGATCGTAGCGGCTGCTACGGATCGAAACGCACTTCGAAAAAGTCTGATGGCTTGGTTCAATTGACGGTCGATGTGCTCTGTGACCAGAAAAGATCGAATCCGACGCCAGCGCAATCTGCAGCTTACACACACCTGCTCAAGAAAAAAAAGCAAATCCAGAAAGCCATCTTGCTTGACGTTTTCGACAGGTATCCCGATTATCGTGCGCTTCATACTTGGCAGCCTTTGGTCTCGACGACACGGACAATCAACTACCGATACTCAAGCGTTTCCAGCAGCTTAAAGATTTGGTTGGCTTAGCGAGTGTGTTTATTCACACGGTCGAGAAAGACGGGATTGCGTATGTGGGTTACGAATTCGGTTGCCTCTGGGAAGAAGAACATGGCTTGGGGGCAATGATGCACATGGATCGCGTGGTCGAGATCGGTGATGCGGCCGTAGGAATTCTCGAATGGATTGCAGAACGCGATGCCAAGCCGCCCAGAAGAAGAAGCAATCCGCTGCGAAGGAAGAGCCAAGCGTTAAACGGGAGCAGCGATCATTGGCTTTTTAACGCGCCCGCGCCGGTGACGCAGTCGGTGCAGGTAATTAGAAAAATGAAAACCAACAGCAAACCACTTAATGATTTTACCAGGCCGGAGGGCCGACATAACCTTGGGCCGGCGGTGTCAACCCGCCGGACTGGGAAAGCGGGGGCTTAGGCGGCGAGCTAGAAGGTATCCAATGGCAAACTGCACAGCCGAGCCGCAACTTGACAGGCCATTCCCGAAGGCCCTTCGATTTGAGTCGGTCTGATTGCGGCTCGGTCAAATTCATTCGCATCGCCAGCCAAACAACTCGCTGTCGCACGCTTTACCGGTGGTGCGCTGCGCGACACGGCTAACGCTTGAATCCCTTCGGGATAAGCAGCCAAGCTCGGAACAAACTAATCGATGTCTGCGAATGCACTGGTCAACTACGATTGAAATAGAATTGAACTTGCAGCCTGTCCCCGCGTTCGAACGTGAAATACTTTACACATAAAGTAATGGCTCGCATTTGGTTGATACTTCAGGCGACAACTTTCCAGGCCCGGAGCCAGCGTTAGACCATCGAGGAAGTAAGCATGAGAATTGGCGTCAACCGAGTTACCGCTCTAATTCTGATGGTGCTCATCTATCGATCGTTCTCTTGATCCGTGTGCTTCGATTCTTGACGGGCTACCGCAAGCCGGTTTATCAAAGCACGATTGTTGAAGATCCCCTTACCTACGCTGGCGATCTTCCCGTGCTGATTGCTGTTTGGAGTGAGTCGGCGTCGGTGTGGGCCAGCGCGACAGCTGACGTTGTCCAGCAACTCAAACAGGAATTCAGCGGGAAATGCGAGTTCGTGTACGTTGAGGCGTCATCGAAGTCGATCATCGAGAGTTATGATGCTGAAATCGTGCCCGTGTTAATCCTCAGGCACGGCGGCAAGGAGATTGGACGGTTTGTCAATGTGATGGAACTGGACGAAGTTCGCCCAGCTATTGAAGAATTGATGAAATTGAATCATGGCCCAGCGTCCATCCGATAGGCAAAGTAATTCTACGAGACGATATCACACGCTAGGCTGTTCATCTTTTGTCACTCATTTTTTTGTCAGATCAACGAACAGACAAAAAATTGAAGGACAAAATACATGCCTGGCAAGCCCGAACAATTCGTTCCATCGAACTGACGGATGGGTCTCCTCAACTTTTAGAAACATAACTTGTATGAATCTTGTTCCAATACTAAATGTGGCGATGGGCGTTGCTTTTGTGGCCCTGATTCTGTACTTGCAGATATCTCGGGGTATGTACCGAACGGCGAAAAAGACGGGCACTGAAAACCTAAAAGTTCCAAAGGACATCGCTGCTGGAGAAGTCATCATCGATCACGTTTCGCTCGATGACCTGCAAGGCTTGTGGCGAATGATATCCGTTGGCCGCAATGGAAACTTTGCTCCCAAAGAAGTCATCGAGAGATCGAACTTTACATCGCAATTGTTGGCAATACGCTTACCAATACGGGTGCACTTACGATGAGCACGATTGAAGTAAAGAATGACGTTGTGCCCAACCACCTGGATCAAATGGATGAAGACGGCGATAAGCACCTGTGCTTGGTGCGTTTGCGAAACAATCACCTGGAGATGTGCCAGGCAGAGGTTGGAAAGCCACGACCTAAAGACTTCAATCCGAAACGACGAGACGGCGCCAGTCTGGTATTGTTCGAACGAATAAGCCCTGCGGGAGAACGCGAATCGCGGACCGGACAAAAATTGAGTGACATAAAATATTCTGTCACTCAGTTTTTGTCAGATCGCCGAACAGACAAGAGTCTCCTGTTCGTACTGCTGTATTGGGATCACCATAACGACCAGCATGGATCATTGGATCCAATTTAGAAATCTCTTCGCTACGACTTCAAGAAAATATCTTCTGCTCGTCTGTTTTGGCGTCGGTGATCGAGTCCCATTCATCGTCGTTCCGACCACCGTCTTGTGGCTTGGCCCTGTAGTGTGCAAAGAACAAGTCGCGGCCCGAAGAGCCGACCAGTTTATCTTCTGCGGCGTCATCGAACAGGTTTGAACCCGGGCCAGCGACCTTGAGCATGTTAGTGCGAATGGCCAGCGAGCGCTGCTCGTAGGTCCGACTGGAAATCCATTCTGATTGGACTTGCAGAAGCAACGCAGATGGATTGGCCAGACCTAGATAACCGGCTACCAGCAAGTCCTCGTCCGCTCCTCCATTAATCTTGTCATTGCCCTTGCCGCCGATGATGATGTCTCGACCGGCTCCGCCATTGATCGAGTCATCGCCATCTTGTCCTAACAGTATGTCGTTGCCGGAGCCGCCTTCGATATCATCGTCACCCGCACCTCCGTCCACGTATACGGACTGTGTTATCTTGCTGGAAACCTCTATCTCGTCGTTGCCCGCTTGACCAAAAATAGAGATGCCATTGACGACTACGAACGGCCCGAGTTCGATGTCGTTGAATTCTATTTCGACGGCGTTTGTCTGGTTGCGATACCGGTCAACTTCGATTTCATCATTGCCGCCTGTGCCTCCAACAAGCAGTTTGCCTGCGACCAATGCGACATGTTGAATTTGGATCTGCGTGGTCGCAATCAGGCTCGACGTACCGGCTTGATCCATTGCCGTCACCTGCACCGTATAGGTACCGGTTTGCTTGAAAATGTGATCGACCAACAGACCAGCCCCGTTGTTGGCCGTTCTGGGAACAGTAACATCGTTACTGCCATCGCTCCACTTCACAACATAGACGAAACCTGCGGATTGATCCTGCGCATCGAGATCCGTGGCCGACAATGCAAAGCTGACGGTCTGGCCCGGTACTGCCACGGCCGGGCCACTTACTGTTGCCACCGGCGCAACGTTCTGCACTATCACCGTTGGTGGCACAGCACCTTGAATATTTACCTGGTCATTGTCACTACTAGTCGAACTTGTGGCTGAACCACCATCGATTTGCAGGGAATCGATAGCCGTACCGACATTACTGACGACAAACGTGTCGGAGCCGGAGTCTCCGTTAAGTGTCAGTGTGTTGAGATTGCTCTGCTGAAGGTCTGAAGCAGTCAGACTGTCGTTGCCCGGACCTCCATTCACTGTTAGTGACTCGATCTTGGCATCGAACTGAACTTGAGACAATTGATTCCCGGTCGTTGCCGAGACGATACCCTGTGAGGTTGTATCTTGAGAGACTGCGATCGTATCATTCCCGGCCGTTCCTTGAATCACGATCGAGTCATTTTCAGTGACCACGGTGCCGCTGTCAGCCCACGGTGAGAGTACCGACCAAATTTCCGAGCACCACGACAACCGAATCGGCTCCAGCGCCACCATCGACAACAACGCCTGGCCCTGACGTGGCGTTGATAGTAATCAGATCGTTGCCCTCGTCGCCGAAGATGAAGGTGTTCTCACCTGGATCGGTAATCGTATCGTTGCCACCACCTCCGTGTACGGTTGTCGATTCGAGTCCAGCCAAGTTGATGCGCTGCGATAGAGGAATGGACAGCGTAACTTCGTCGTTGTCTTTGTAGATCGTATCGGCTTGAGCTGTTCCCCAAGCGATGACCGAATCAGTGCCAGCGCTTCCGCTATCTACCAAATTCACTGTACCGCTGAGCTCGCCAAAGAATGTGGTGTAGGTATCCGATCCTTCCCCGCCATCGATCAGCGCGCCGCTGGCAGAAGTCAGCTCGAGATCACACTGTCATTGCCATCGAGGGCAAATACTGAGTAGGCCCTGCCTGATTCCGGCGTGAAACTTCCTTGCGTCGTGCCGTTGACCAATACTTCCAACACGCCAGTACCACCAGGGCGAAACTCGAGACCATCATTGGCCAGACTGCCCACGAAGATCAGGTCTCGTGACAGTTCCGTAGTGTTACCATGGGCGTCGGTGGCTGTGGCTGAAATCCAAGTGTTGGCAGCAGCGCTGGGCAGAGTGAAACTAAACGCAGCCCCTCCAGCCACACCGCTTAACGATCCTAGTGCGATCCGACCTACGGGACGGTTCGAAGCTCCGATGTCGTTTGTCGAGCTGGCATAGAAATCCAATCGATACGTGTCGTTGGCATTACCTGGTTGAGTACCGACGATGCGTGCTGTTCCACTAACAACATTCGCACTCGTCAATGCGGGATAGTTCGCGCGGCCGTTCTTGATGGCCAGGCCTGTATTCTGAAAGGATGGCGTTTCCTTGCACGCGATTAGCCGACTCGGGATAACCAGTCGTGCCGATCGATACTCCAGGCCCATTGTTGAAAGCAATCAGATTTGCCTGGCTGGCAAGATCACCACCGATCAAGGTGCCTGTCGATGAATTGACGCCGACGCCATAAGATGCTGTGTTGCCGTTACCATTGCCGAGAGCCGCTGTGCCAGTAACCGTCGCGCCAATGTAGTTGCCTGCGATCGTTGTATTGGTCACCGGAACGGTTACCGTCGACTGAGCGCCAATGATAATGCCGCCCAATCCATTGCCTGAGATCACATTGCGCTCGGTAACATCGCTTATCCCATTACCATCTGTGCCAATGCGATTGTTATCCGTATTCAGCAGTGCTGCGACTCCGTACAAACTGTTTCCAATAACTGCTGTACCTGCACCGTTGGTACCAATCATGTTACCGGCGACAACTGTATGGATCGATGGACCTCGCAAGGCCACGCCAAAGAACGAGTTCGATATTATGTTTCGCTGGGCTGCATCGTTCAGTCCATCACCATCGACACCGATAATGTTATGAGCGGCGGTGCCAGTAACGTGAATGCCATACAACATGAAGCTGCCGCTGGCGGCCGTGCCTGTTGGATTGGTGCCAATAAAGTTGCCTTCGATAAGATTTCCACTTCCGGTGATTTCGATGCCAGGCTGGTTGGCGAAATTATTGATCGTCAGTCCGCGAATGATCGAGTCGTTGGCTAGCAGGTTTAGGCCAGGACCGACAGCCCCGGCCCCGCTGATTTGGATAGCGAGAGATGCGTTGGTGCCTTGACCGTCGCCTAAGGTGCTCATCGATGAACCGGGCTGCGAATAACCATTGATCGTTACCGGATGCACGATAGCTGGCAGCGCCGTGCTTACGCTGATGGTGCGCACGCCTCCGCCCGGAATATTAAAGTCGATCGTATCGGCACCGGCATCAGCATTCGCAGCCAGGATGGCTTCGCGCAGCGAGATTGCATTGTCAGCACCTGGATTGGCCAACAGGGCAGTGACCGAGCTGGTATCACCGTTGGCGACATCGGCATCGGTGGTCACAATCACAGTGGCTTGAGCTGGCCCGCCTGGATCGACGACGATTCCATTGGCGACCAGATCGTCATCCCCGCGAGCGCCATCGACATAATGCAACACAATGCGTTTTGGACTGTCACTGCTCGAAGTAAAGAACTCAGCTCCAGTCACCCCATCGTACAGAAACTGATACCAGTGCGGAGTAGCGTTGTCCGGGGTCGGACCGTACTTATAGTACGTGTTCACATTCGAGTCACTTGGGACATAGAGCGTAACCGTGGTGGCTCCGCCTACTGTCACGCCGGAAACCTCGAAGTTCAAATGCCCAATCGGAAAATCGACGCCAGGTGGGACGGTGCTGGGTGACGGGTTGGCGATAGCTTGAACGCTGTCAAGAGTTTGTACTAGAGGGCGATGCCAGCGTGAGATACTCCGCGCTAGGCGCACTACTGGGCAGCGAAGTCACGTGGCTTGCTGGTTGTCTTGAATGCCGTCGTTATTGCCATCGCCACTATTGGGCGCGGCAGCTTCGACCGTATCGGACACTCCATCGCTATCGGTCGGCGGCGTTAACTTGGCCAGTACTAGGTCATAACCGCTGGAACTCGATTGCGATGAGTATCCGGCCAGAACAAGACTGCCATCTGGCAATCGAGCCAGCGCCATCCCGCGGTCGTCAATGGATCCGAAGTCAATTCTGGTCGATCCAGCGGTTCCAAATGTGGTATCGATGGAGCCATCGGCCAGGTACTGTGTGACAACCGAATCTCCGTCGTTGCCAGTGATGACGCCCGTGACCTCAACCCTTCTGCCGTCCGCAAGTTTCAAGACATTATTTTGAAGTTGTGGAAACTCACTTGGGTCGAAGTGCAAGTCAATGCCGATTCCCTTGTAGCCTGCGTCCCAAGTGCCATCGCTGAGAATTCGAATCACGCCTTCTGAGGCGAAAACGGTATTCCACTGGAAGAAATCCATAGTGCCGATGGCCACCAGCAATGATCCGTCTGCCTGTAGTTGGACATTGTAGGGCTGGAAGTAAATGTTTGAGAACGGTGATGGCGGTACAAAGCTGGCGTCGGTCAAATCAAGCAACGCTTTTCCATGATTGCCAAACGAATCATCTAATTCACCGTCCGGATTCAGACGAGCCAGGACGGGCACGTAATCTTGATACGTGTTCCCCCGAGTCGTGCCCATTAACACCACCGAGCCATCAGGCAACGCGACAGCGTTCGTGTAAATGTCTTCGGTGTCGAAGTCGACGACCGTTACGCCTCCCAGTCCATCGTTATCTCCATACGTTAAATCGGGCGAACCATCTGCGTTGTAGCGAGCCACAAAGAAGCTTGATGTATTATTAAACACCTGGCCCGCCACCAAAACTTTACCGGTCGATGTGGCGAAGGCATTGAGTACAAACTCGTCGCTTGTGGCGGAACTGAAGACCGCAGTCGCAGTACCCTGATTACCGAACGTAGTGTCGATAACTCCGTTACTGTTCAAACGCGTAATGGAGAAGTTGCGCAGGCCGCCGACCATGAGAATCTTGCCGTCTGGTTGTACCGCCACGGCGCCTTCAAGACCGTATTGTGCAATCGTCTTTTTCCCAGCGAATCCGAACGTCGGATCTAACTGGCCCACCGAAGTGAGTTTCGCGACCTTATCTCCAGAACCAACGTAGATTGAGCCATCGCTGGTAACAACAACCGATCCAGGACGATCACTGCTATCGAAGTTTATTTGCTTCCATCCGTTGGCGCCGAACGTTGAATCGATGTTACCATTTGGGTTCAGGCGCAGCACCGTGAAGTCATCACCGAAGCCTGCGCTATATCCAGCCAAAACAATTGAGTCATCTGCTTGAATCGCCAGCGCTGTGTTGATGTCGTACGATCCATTGGCACTGAGACTATAGAAGGCTTGCCCGGCTCCTTGAAAGCTCGAATCCACGCTGCCGTTTTCATTCAATCTTGTGACCGCGATGTCGTAAAACGCTGGACCGTCCTGAAGCACCGTACCTGAGACAATGATCTTTCCATCGCTTTGAATCGCAACGGCCTCTGCGCCGCGTTCAAAGGGAACATCGACTTTGCCGTCACCGTCGAAGCTGGTATCCAGCTGTCCGTTGCTCAGCAGTCTGCTACCAAGAATCCGCCAACGTTATTGCCTCCGACCACGATCACCCTACCGCTTGAATCAATCGTCACATCATTGGCGCGATCCAGAGTGGAACCGAAGTCAATCGTTTGTTTACCAGCGATACCAAAGGTTGCATCGAGCTGGCCGGTTGGTGTTAATTTGGCAACGGCCATTTTGTCCGACGAGTAGCCATCGCTTTGCGTCTGACGGTGATAACCAACGATTACAGCCGAGCCGTCGGCCGCCACAGCCAGGTCCGCAGCTTGCCCCCGAAACGTTACAGCTTGAGTCCCATTGTTGCCAAATGAAGTGTCGATGCTCCCATCTTCGTGGTACCGAGCCAGGTAGAAAGCCCCATCATGGCCACTCCCGAAGGCGATGGACTTGGTTTCGCCACCTTGAACGAAGGTGACTGCTTTTTTTGATGCAGTAATGGCTTCGCCAGGTATGGCCAGTCTTGGATGACCTTTCCCCCGCTACCAAAACTGGTATCGAGCACGCCTGCTGACATCAAGTTACGACTTTCGAGCGATTCGCCAACGAGTCGTCTCCGATATCTCGCGCACACCATACGTTGCTTCGTCTTCAAGAGTCGCTGAAACGCCACGTAACCAAACCGCATCGAGCCCATCATGCCGCCTCGTAAAAGAAATGTGCACACACTGTCTACTCCTCTATGCGCACACTCAGCAGAGTTGGTAACAAATCTTTTTGTCACACATTTTTTGGTCCGGTTATCTTGCGAGTGGCAGCGAGCTGAATAAAACTCTGCTACTCTTCGCTTTTCAGAGAGCTTGTGCAGGAAATCTTTCATGGCTTCCAGCGAACCAGAGGCGATCGAACGACTGCTGAGGCAAGCGGCCGTCGGTGATACGGATGCGATCAACGATTTGCTACAACCGCATCGAAGCCGTTTGAAACAAATGGTTTGCCATCGCATGAATCCGCGTTTGAACGGTCGATTTGATCCATCGGATGTTGTTCAAGATGCGTTGATGATGGCCCACGCGGGTATCGCTCAGTACGCCAAAGCGAGACCGCTGCCTTTTTATGTTTGGTTGCGCAGGCTTACCTGGCAGAAGCTGGTCGAATATGAACGTAAGCATTTGAAGGCCAAGCGTCGATCGGTTCTCCGCGAAGAAATTCAACCCGTCCCTCTCTCGAATGACTCAGCCGATCATCTTACGTCGCGGCTCGTCTCACTCGTTCCAGCTCCCGATCAAGCATCGCTGCAAAATGAGTTGCGTCAGCGCGTGCAGTTGGCACTGGCTCACCTGGATGAGACTTATCGAGAAGTCCTGTTACTGCGTTACCTGGAAGATCTATCGATGAAGGAGATCGGAGCCGTACTGGAGATTTCCGAACCGGCCGCCAAAATGCGCCACCTGCGCGCTGTCCGACAGTTTCGCGATCGCTTTGTACACTAATGCACAATACACTAATGCACACTAGGAAAAGACGTGCCCGAAGACGTTAGCAACGCTTCCGAACCGACCACCCGCACACCGACCAGCAGCCACTCCCGATCCGACTCTTCCGAGCAACGACTGGCTGAGATCGTGGATGTCGTGGCCGGACGTATCCAAGCCGGTGAAATCGTGAACCTGGACGATTATTCAGAGTTCAGTGACGAGCTGCGCGAACTTCTGCCTGCCGTTCAAGCCCTTGCCGATCTGCCCGATAGGGTCGCTCAGTCGCAGGGTGATCTACGAGATAACCAGGCTCGACCGCGACTTGGTGATTTCGAGCTGATTCGCGAGATCGGCCGTGGTGGTATGGGAATTGTATTCGAAGCCCGACAATTGTCGCTCGATCGCCTGGTGGCGGTCAAGATTTTGCCCATTACTGCGCTCTTGGACAAGCGTCGACTTGCCCGATTTGAACACGAAGCTCGCACGACAAGCTTGCTGGAACATCCCAACATTGTGCCGATTTACAATGTGGGTTGCGAGCAAGGCATTCATTATCTTTCAATGCGTTTGATCCAAGGTCAGAGCCTGTCCGAAGTGATCAACGATGTGCGTCACGGTAAACGACCACTCAGTCTCAGCAGCTTGCTGGCCAAGGAACTTGCATCTGCGCAGCCCAACACCGTGCCGGCCGAATCGTCCCGCGAATGGCACCAGTGCGAATCGTTCGTTCGCGTGGTTGTGTCCATCATTCATCAGGCAGCTAATGGGTTGGAGTTCGCACATCAACAAGGCGTCGTACATCGCGATATTAAACCTTCGAATTTAATCGTCGACCACCAAGGCTGTTTGTCGATAACCGATTTCGGCCTGGCACTCACGCGCGCTGGTACCGATCTCTCGCTCAGTGGTGAGCTTATCGGCACGCTGCGTTATATGAGCCCCGAACAAGCGTTCGCCGTTCGAGAGTTGGTCGACCATCGCACGGACATCTATGCGCTGGGAGCCACTCTGTATGAAGTGCTTTCACTCGAACCAGCGTATCCCGATAGCGATCGTCACAAGCTACTGACGAAGATAAGGGATTCCGAGCCACCTCCACTGCGCTCGCTGAACCGCGCGGTCGATCATGATCTGACAAACATCGTCGGCAAAGCCATGGAGAAGGATGTTTCACTGCGATACCAAACAGCTCAGGAGTTCGCTGATGATTTGAAAAGCTATCTTGATCGCCAACCTGTTCGAGCCAGGCCGCGATCGATCGTGCAATCGATCTTGCGCATCACCAAACGGCGACTGGCAGGCCTGTTACTCACTTTGGTCACCACGGCGATAGTGCTCGTACTAACGATCGGTCTACTGACTTGGGCGTTATGGACACGTCAACAATTGCGCATCGAGCGCGATCGCTTCCAACTTGCCAACGCTACGTTTGCTTTGGATCGAGCTATCGGGCATCTTGAAAAAGGGGAGGGCGATCTCGGTCGCTTGTGGCTGGGGCGATCGCACGATTTGACACCAGTCGAAGCGCATGAACTGCAAAAGACCATTCGCAACAATGTCACGACTTGGATGCCGCTGTTTCCGAAACTAGTAGACCGCGTGCAGTTGCCCACGAACCTGAGCGCACTGGCGAGCACACCCAATGGCGACAAAGTTATCACAGCGCAGATCGATGGGACAATCGATGTTTGGAATGTTGGCGAAGTCTTCTCCAAGCAACGATCCATCTCGATTGTCGGTGCGGTCCGCGCTCTATGTGCAGTTGATCAGCAACGTTGCCTTGTGGTCACTGAGGACTATGCCGGAAAGATGCGAGACAAGTTTCAAGGATTCAATTTGCCCGCATACCGCGAGGCTGCGGGAGGTCCTGTATTGCTTTTAGACATTGCGTCAGGCACTCCGCACGCTTTGCCCGACTCAATCGCAGTGAGGAAAGATTGCTTATGCGCTCACTACAATGCACGAACTCAACTCATGTTATTCGGATTCAATACGGGTGAGGTTTGGGGATGGAATGGAGACATTCACGTAGAGCCCAAAAGATTACTCGGAATAGACTCGCCTGTTGGCGATCTCACTACGGATTCTAGCGGACGGCGGCTGGCTACTTGCGATTGGACAAACTCAACGCGAATTTGGAATCTCGAAACCGGAGAGGAATTGATCCCGCCCATTCGTCAAGCATCAATAGGATGGTCGTCGCTGTTTGACCAGGAGGACATGCGATTGCTGGTCGCAGGATGGGATAACTGCCTTCATTGTTTCGATCCGTTGACAGGCGAGCGCTTGGGGGAGCCATTTCAACTAACCGGTTTGCCCCTGTCGTTAAAAACCAATGGCGATCGCGCGATCACCACGACCTTTGATGGCAAAGTTTTCTCGCTGGACATGACCAAGCCGAAGTTGCTCTATGCCCCTTTGCAGTTTGCATCGCCCGTTCAAGATTCCACTTACCTGGGCGAACGTCATGACTTTGTCGTTGGATGTTGGGACGGCATGATTTCGTACTACCGCGAATCGCTGACGAGTAAACTAACATCCGTGCGCAATCTGCCAAGTCAGCTAATCCAAGTGTCAATAGACAGCGATGGTTCTGTGTTCGCTGTAAACTCAGATGGACAAGTACACCTTCTCAATTTACCCGACGGTACTGACACGCATTTCAGTCTCCCACACTCCGTCTCGGTGGCCGCTTTTTCAAAACGGCATCAACTAATCGTAACGGCTGACGCTATGCAGGCACGCTGCTATCAGTTCTCAGATGGAAAGCCGACTCTGCTCGGCTCCCTGAATGCCACGGACAACATTCGTGCGCTGGCCATATCTGCGGACGGCACCCAAGTGGCGGTCGGTCTCCACGATGGGACCGTGAGCTTGCATCCATGTCGTACGCCATCTCGCGCGTTATCGTCAGCACAACTTACCAGGAGTCCTACACGGTTCTTGTCATTTAATCCGACCACCACGCGACTGCTTGTCGGTAGTGAATTTGGTGAGGGACGACAATTGGAGATTTCGAACATGACACAGTCAGGTGTTACGATAGCTCTCCCAAACGTCGTCAGCAGTGCTGTCTGGGACAATGCAACTTCTTTGCGACTGACTTGCATCGGGGGCGGCAGCTTTGAATGGTCGGACTCACATTTGCCCATTAAGGCTATAAACTCTGCATTTAACGGTACCGGCACGAGCCTGATTCTATCGAGCACCGATCGTATTGTGATTGCGATCTCCGGCAACGGTAGCGCGCAACTCTGGGATCTTGCGACCGATCGCTCTATCGGTCCACGCTTCGAGCATTTTGGTCCACCGGAGTGTATTGATGTCGATGCGAGCTTACGATATTTCACAGGCATTGATTCATCGCAAAACCTATACTTGCGCAAGCTGCAATGTGATACACCAGGTACGAGTGCCAGCGAGTGGTCGGAATCGGCCGCCGAGCGCGAAACCGGTATGAGCATGCGTGCCTCGCGCCAACCTCAGGTCATGACAGAGCAACAGTGGCGAGCAACGCGATAACGCCATTCATTTCCAGACACCAAGAATTTATCGACCACGAGTTAAAACAAGGACTTATCAGACCTCAATCATGGGATGGGCAACACAATACATTGCAAAGTTGGCTGAGGGTGAAACTGTTTCCTTTCGCCCTCGCGGGAACTCGATGGTTGGCAAAATTGAATCCGGACAGCTGTGCACGGTGGTACCGATTCCCGCAGACGAAGAAATCAATGTTGGGGACATCGTTCTCTGTAAAGTAAACGGTCGAGAATACCTGCACTTGGTTAAAGCTTTGCAAGGGGACCGTTTTCAGATTGGAAACAATCGAGGGCGCATCAATGGCTGGATTGGCCGCGGTTCAGTCTATGGACGATGCATCAAGATTGAATCATGATGTGACCACTTGGTTCGCTGATATGCTGCGCGAAGATTTGCGATTTGCCGGAGCGTTCCATCGAATCGTGTTCACCGTGTTGGACTTCGCGGAAGGCACACCAACCTAAGCAGATATTCGCGGACCGACTTCAGCTCTCCACTGGGCTCGTCCCGAATGGCGTGGACTTAAGGCTTATCAAGGCACCTGAGTCATGATGAGTGGAACTATTTTTTGTCCTTTAATTTTTTGTCCGATCGGTTACCTGACAAAAAATTGAGTGACAGAAAATGAACAGCGAGAAACGCTTAAGTCCACGCCATTCGGGACAAGCCCAGTGGAGAGCTAAGGTCGCTCCGCGACCATTCTAGGTTCCCGCTTTACATACGATCGGACGATGATCGCTGGTCGAATCCGTATCGGGAAATCGCCGGGACGAACAATGATCTCGCTGGTTAGCTTCCAATCTTTGGCAGCGCCACTGACGAAAACATAATCGAGCATCGAATCTGGATAATCATCTTTGCCATCCTTGTTGCGATCGGACCAGTTGCTGTCGACCCATGCCTTGGGCTTGATCCACTGGAACGTGTCGACCGCGGGTGAAGGCTTCAAATGATTCGTTGCCTTTGTGCTTGACGAAGTCATAGTCGAAGTTAAAGCCACCGATGGCGATGATCGGTAGCTTCTGCTCTTTGGCCCAATCGATCAGCAACAGCGATTGTTTCTTGCGCACTTCAGCACTGCCGCGCGCCAGGTGCAACATGACGATGAGCATATCTTGACCGCTGGCCTTATGACGCAACTGGGCCACCAAGGGCGCAGCCTGTATACCCGGCGCAAAATCTTGATCGCCCACCTTCTTCAGCTCGCTCGTACTAACCTTCTCGAAGACTTGCGGATTCCAGGCTAACAAGAGCTTGGAGGGGCCGCCGGCAGATCCCAATAGAAATGAATCGCCCGGCCAGCGACCTGTGAACTTGCCGGCATCAGCCACAGGTACTTCGCTCAGCCCCATCACATCGAAAGGCTCAAGCTCTTTCAGTTGCCCGAGGATCGTCGGTACATCGCTACCGCCGGCTTCCACATTCCAATCGAGTATCGTGAACTTCGGCGTAGTCTTCTCTTGAGCAACAGCCAAATTGCACAGCCATGCTAAGCAGAAACAAACAATCATCGTTCGCATATTCGGTCCGCCGTAAAAATGAACTGACAAAAGATGAACGACAAAAAATTTATGTCCATGATTCTTTGTCAGATCATCTCTTCTTTCGAAAGTGTACAAGCAACGCAGGTAGCAACAGGATATCACCAAGCAGCGCGGCACATAGCGTGAGAGCCCCCATGGAACAGAATACACGATGATCGCGGACTTCGCTCATCAGTACGGTACTGAACCCAGCCACCAGCACGATGGTGGTCATGATCATGCCTGTCCCCACCCCCGTAAACGCTTTGCGCACGGCTGATACTTCATCCAACCCTGTGGCCAGCTCTTCTTTGTAACGCGTCAAGAAATGAATGGTATCGTCCACTGCAATTCCCAGACAAACCGTAAATGCACAGACGCTGACCAGTTCCAGCGGTTGCTTGACTAAAACCAACGTCGCACCGGTAACGGCCAATGGAAAAATGTTGGGTACGAACGCAATCAAACCCAATCGGATCGATCGATAAGCGATACCTAAGAGCACCAGAATGATGATCGCTTCGCCCCCTAAGCTTCCGCCGAGATCAACGACGATTTGGTACAGGGTACGCCAGCGATTGACGGCGCGGCCCGACAACTCGAGCTCGAAATTCGGATGCTGCGCCTGCAGCTTGGCCAGCTCTTGCTCGAGCAATGTAAAGACCGGACCATAGGCGGCAATACCGCGATCTTGAACGCGAAACGTCAACCGCGCCAGGCGATCCTCGGGCTCGTAGTAGTTGTTCTTCAAAGGCGGTGGCAACAGCTCAAGCGTCGAAATTCGCTCCAACACCGGACCATCACCAGGCAAGGCGCCGATCAATCGCGTAATGGAAAGCGGATTTCCAATCAGCGGTTGAGACTCCAAGAGCGACTGAATGTGGCTGACTATCTTAAAGATCTCTGGATCGTCACTCGGTACCGTTTCATGCCAAGTGACGCGTACTTCCGACATCTGCAAGCCACCCAAAACATTATCCAAATGCTCCATGGCCCGCTGCGGTTCGCTGCCAGCAGGCAAGGCGTTGGCCAGTCGATCATCGGGCCGCAAACAGAGAGCCGTAGCGGCCAACGCTAGTGTTAACCCAATGCCAAGGTAACTAACGACACGCGCATGGCGAATGACAAAATCGATCGCAAAGCTGATCTTGTTCAAGTTGCGGTCGACGATACTGCGATCGTGTCCGATATGCAGGTTGCGGCCAAAGCGACTGGCCGTGAGCAGCGGTATCACGCCGACCACAGCGATGAACAGAATGCCTATGCCTAGCACGCAACACCAACCGAACTCGCGCACAATCTGGTGATGTGCCCAGCCCAGCGAAGCAAAACCCAGCGAAGTCGTAAAGAGCGTCAGCAGGCAAGCAGCTCCCACATCATGCAGCCCCTTCTTGGTCGCATCGCGCGGCGACAAGCCCAGAGCCCGCTGCTTGCGAATCTGCACCATCATGTGCACACCGTCAGTGAAGCCGATCAAGCTGATCATGATCGGCAACACTACATCATTGAACGGGTTGTCTTGCAGGTCGAGATACCGCAGCGCGCCCAGCGTCCAAAATACTCCGAGCACCGGCCCCATAGCCGTGATCACCACAGCCGATAGTCCGCGAAACAATACGACGGCCAACAGCAAGATCATGCCATAGCCGATCAACTGGTACTTGAATTGATTGGCTCGCTGCGTCGAGAGAATGGATAGGTTCATCGGCACATCGCCGGTGAGTTGGAACTTGATTCCTGCGTCGGGATACTTCGAAGCAGCCTCGATTGCCAATTGCTTGATGCGATCCGTACAGTCAGCATCGCTGCGCACTTGCAGCCAATCGAGGCGCACCAGTAGCAAGAGTGTCTTGGTATCAGCCGACATCAACTGACCGACGATGAGCGGATGGTCCAAGGCTTTTTTCTTGGCTGCATCAAAGCGTTCCTGTGACGCATCCGATCGAGGGAAAATCGGTTCGGGCAAGCCGAAGATGTTCAGCGGTGGAGCGCGGTCGATCCACAACACATTATCCACAACCGGTTCATCTTCCAGCGCCGCGACCACGGCGCGCATAGCCGCGGCACCAGCATTGGTAAAGAATCGCTCGCTGGTGGCCACGACCACCAGGTCCGCTTGATTGATCGCGACAGCTCGGCGGCTACTTTCGGAGGTTCGCGAATTGGTGGGCTGATTATTGCGAGTAGCGACCGAGACACGCTGCCTGTCTCGATCGCCCTCCAACTTGCGAGGCCACAACCAACCTGGATCGTAATAGCCCCATCCAAAGAACACGGTCAGGATCATCAGGAATAGAATATTCCAGCGCGGATGATCAACGATCCAATCGGCGATACGCCCAATCCAAGTGTGCGGCACGAATAGTTACTCAATGTCGGAACCGAAGAAAACCACAAGTGCCCATTGTAGCAGGCCGTTCGGTCCGGTCTGACAAAAAATGTAATGACAAAAAATCAAGCCAGCATTTTCAAGCGTTTCAACGTAGCCCGCTCGCTCTTCTCACTGGCCAGCGTTTCAATCGCGACCTTGAGGGCATCGCTCGGTTTAGCTGCAAACACGTTCAAGGGTATAAACTGGCTGGGCGCCATGCGCACGTCGTTTGCAGCTACATCGACGGTGTAGCTGCCCAGTTGACCGTCGATCAAGAACCGAGCCCCTTCCAGGCGGACGTTGGTCAGTCGCTTGCCGTCGATTTGCTTATACAACTTTGCAGCCACCTTGGCTGCCTCTTGATCCTCAGCCCGAATTGCCGAACCCGATGCCGCCGCATAGATATCTCGCAAGCATTCAGAGAAGTCAATTGCCCCTACATCCTTGAAGTCAACGACCACAGATTGGCTGCGATGGTACCTGTTGAACTCAATACCGAAGGCATGATTGCCTCCAAACCATTGGCACCTGAAATCAATCCTGGCCAGCAATTCAGCCGATGCCAACCAGCGCTCGTAGCGTGCATCATCCCAACCACACGACTTCAATACAGCTTTGAATTGGAATTCGTCGCAAGTGAAGCCGAACATCGGCTGCACTTCGGCTTTGGCAGCTTTCGCATTGGCTGATTTCGCAACAGCAAAGTAGTCGGGCAAAAACATCCCGCGTTCGACTTGCGGAATCACCTGCGTAAGCTGACGATCGCGCAGCCAGTCTCGCCAGCGGATCCAACCGCCATGTGCAATCAAGTCCACAGGATGAACCAGGCGGAGCAGGGCATCCTTTTTCAATGAGTGGCTGCGTTCGTCGATCGATAGCAGTGCCTGCCCGCCAGGCTGTGCGATCAGGCCTATGTTTGTACCATCGGTCAGTAGCAGCGACTCGAGTTGCCGAGCTAGAACGGGATGCGTGAGCATTCGTTCTATTTCGGCTTTCGTAAACTGCCGCTGCGTAGCCAACGCTCGTTGGAAAACGTGTCGCGAGTGCGTCGCAAACTTCTGCAATGACTTGAGCAGTTGCTGCTGCTCTTCCAGTCGCTTGTTCTTCTTGACCGCAGGAGGAATGGCTTTGAGTGCCTTACCGGCTTTCGTGATGTAACTGGCCGGTTTGCCACTGGCATCAATGGCCAGCTTGACTTCGACATCGCCGCTTTTGAAATCGCGGTACTTCTCAAACTGATCGGCCGCAGCGGCTTGAATGATCCATTCCAAGTCTTCTTCGCTCTCCACACCAGCGCGGAAAATGAGAATGCCCATCGCGAGATCCACGTTCTCTTCGGCAAACTCACTGTCCATAAATCGACGACATTGCTTGCGGTAATCTCTGAGGGCTTTGGTGCGTTCCATCACATCCAGCCCCATGGCGGAGCCAGTGGCCAGCGGCAATAGCGCCAGTGGTCGCGCATCGATAGGCTTCTTGGCCGCCCGGACTTCGGCCAAGAGCGTATTGCGAGAGGCCTTACCACGCAAGGCTTGCACAAGCGTCTTCAGTTCCCCAGCCGACTTGGGAGTCATCAACACTTCGGATGCAGCAAACAACTTCGACCACTGCGCCTCGTCAGCATCTTGGACTATGTCATAAAACCAACTGACGTAAACTGGCTCACTGAACTCGGGGCGATCGATCTTGTCTTCCCTCGTTTGCTTGATCTGATCGTACCAGTTCGAAATAAGCAAGTCGACATAACCGATCGCATCTTGTTTCAATCGCTTCTCGCGATTGCTTTCGCTGAGCCACTGCACTAGCGCTACATCGGGATCCAAATGAGATGCGCTCAGATGATTCAGCAGCCACTCCATCACACGCGGAAGTTTGGGCCAATTCAACGTAGCGGCAATTGGTTCGCACCACTGAGGCGCCAGAAAAGCCGCTTGCAGCAGATGATCTGCGCTAACTTTTTTCTTCTTAAGCAAATCCTTTAAGCGTTCCGTCACTGCCTTTAAATCGCAGTTTGTTTCGGGATAGATGGCCGCGGTCAAGCGTGCCCATACGCTTCCTTGATTGGAGAGCGAATTCGTCGGGCGCGTAAAGCCTGCCTTGGCAGTAGCCAAGAGCATACGCTCAAAATGCTCATAACCTTCGAGGTATCCAACATGGGCGGCAATCGCTGACCATTCGGACAATAGCTTGGCTGGGCGATTCAGTTCTGTGTCGATCATCTTGCCCGCCAGAAAATCGAAAAAGCGATTCCACTCCCGCGCTCGCTCTGGACAGCGCCTTATGTTGGCAATTTGCCAATACTCGAAGACCGTCGAATAGTCGCGCGACGGATCGAGCTTCAACAAACTTTCGACGACATCGCCCAGTTGGGCCTGGCCCTTGCCATACGCGTCGAGACTCGACAAGTTCAACGTCAGTTGGGAGTACTCGCGTTCAGGCTGATCCGCTGGGCGCACTCGATCCCGCAAGCACTCAGGCAGCACGGTCCAAAAGCGCACGGGAATGCGCTCCGAGTAGTCGTTGCGAACTTCCGGCAGGGCGCTCAATTCGGCAGGAATGGCGGCCAGGATCGATTCGGCCATATCCCACATGTAATCGACACCGGTCCAAGTACCTTGACTGTTCCACAGGTATTCGAACACTTGGTTTACAACCAGCGGATGTTGCAGGCCTCGCCACATCTTGACATCGGGAGTCAAGGGTATTGGCTTGACAGCGCCATGAGCCAGGTTCGGAAACACGTGCCATAGCGTTGGGTTAGTCAAAGCCTTCAGCCGCGACAAATCGAATCGCTTGGCCTCTGCCATGTCATCGAAGTTCGCCGTGAACATCCAGTAACTCGCCAACCGTGCCAGGTCCGTAGGCCCGGCCAACGGAGCGGCATTCTCGTCCCACCATCTCTTCCAAACTTGTTTGTATGAGTCGGTCCACTGACCGATGTACCACTGTTCCAGTTTCTCGACATCGTCGAAGTCAGAATCGTGCGGCCGAAACTGCATGAGACGCGCGTTGTGCTCGGCGATGAACTTGTCGAGCGCTACAATGATCTTGCGACAACTCGGCGTCATGCGTTCCATGGGCCGATAGACTGGCGGTCGCACAGGCGTAATCGTCAGTCCAGGATACAAAGCATTGACTTTTGCCGACGGCATAAATTCGGGCGCGCACTGGGTCGGTGTCGCTTCACTGGTTTTTGAGTCAGCTGCGCTGCCTAACTGTGACTTTGACTTCGCTGACGGCGAACTCTTTGACTTGCCCGTTTGTTTCGGCTCGTCTTTATGGCTGGATGTTGCGGGAGCTGACGGGAGCATACGTTGTAACTGCATGCGCAGTCTGGCTTCGCTTTCAGAAATCGATTTGCTGGCTGGCTCCGCTGCGACATACGCAGCCGCTACGCCTTGTGCAGTCTCGGCAAGCGGGCCAGCCAGTGCTTCGACAATTATCTGCAAGCCGATCGCTCGCAGCGATGATTTCTTTTGCGCCAGGATATGCTCGAGCGTCGCTTGAAATACCGCAGCCCCATGTTTGGCCAAAGCGTTTGCATAGATCTGGGCAGTGTTGTCGAAATAGCCTCTCTTCTGTTGCAGCAACTGGCACCATTGCTCAGGGCGCAATGGCTTTGTATGCAGTATCTGAGCGCGCGAATCGTGGTTCCATTCGACGTGATCCAGGATGGCTTCAACACTGAATTCATCCGGTGGCACATAACCTTCGCGAATAAAGCCCGAGATGTGCAGAGCAGGATCCTTGGCCGCTTCGCCGAGAATCGACAACGACTCGTTGGTCCACAGTCTACAGAGCAACGACCCCAACGAATCAAAAAATGAATGGTCACCTGACTTGAAAAACTGTCGATGCCTTTCTTTCTCAGCGTAAACGCGACGACAGGCCTCTGCCGCCTTGCTCAATATCTTGGCACGTTCGGTGGCTGATCCTTTGTCGGCCAACGTGCGGATCGCATCCATAGCCTGAAGGACAACATTCACGTTTGTGCTATCGAGTCCCTCCATGAATAGCTGTGTCATGCAGGGATGCGCTGCGTTCTGGGCGAAAGTCAGCACAAGTTGACGCTCCTTCGCAGGCGAGTCAAGCAACATTTGTTGCAACAGCGGCAGAGCATCTTCAACCTCGCGCGTCATCAGCGACCAGGCGGTCAGCAACGATTCTTCATCGATACCGTCCGCTGGCGGGATCATGCCACTATCCAATCCGCCCAGCGCACTCAGGGCCAGTTCAATGCATTGCTCAAGTACCTTTGCGCTGTACGTCGCACCGAAAAATCCGAACCAGGTTAGAAGTTCATTGCCGACAGACTTATTCATGAGCGACTTGGTTTGGCTGACCAACCGCAGCACGCGAGGTAAGTAGGTGATATCCGCTTCAGTCGCTCCGCGCAATATCGACACCTGGAACTTTGCATTACGCTCACTCGCCAACTTGTCCAAAATGAGATCGACCACATCTTCCTGGCGGCTGTTCCACAAAGCATGGATCGCATGAAGACCAAACATGCTGGCCGGGTGGCGGTCTTCGATCGCTAGCCGCAATGTATCGAGGACATTCTGACTCGAATTGCCTTTGCCATCGATCACACTGGCCAACAGTCGTCCGACCTGAGCCGATGCTTCACCGCCTTCGAAGCACATGCCAAACATGCGCGTGCTGCCCATGGGCTCTCCATCAAAATACGGCCCCCACACGGCCAGGCCCTCCGCGGTGGTTACATCGCTTGGATACTCCATGAAGAGTTCAATCAACACCTTGAGCCAGTCAGATTGTCGCGCTCGAGTCAGTTCGGGTCGCTTGGGCGAGCGATACAACATGGGCCTGGCGAACAGGTGATAGGGTCCTGTATAAAGCCGCTGCCAGGTAGCTACCGCTGCGGAAGCGAGATCGCCAAAGAAGACGGCGAAGATCTTTTGCAACTCTTTCGGCGAGAGTTGAAAGAGTTTCTCGGGCAAGTCTGAGTCATCCAGCACACTCGTGATGACCGTCTGTGCCAACTGCTGCTGAGTTTCGGTCAAGCGCGCGATGGCCGCGTCAAAGCGATGCTCATCTTGCTCAGGTAGTTTCTTTTTCTCGAGTCGTTCTCGGCCAAGCTTGTGAGCAAGTGGCTTGTTGGCTGCTGGTTTCATGTCGATCTATTTCTTTGTCATTTTTCTTTTTTGTCAGGTTGGTCTGACCAAAAATGTAATGACTAAAAATGATCTAAGCTACAACCCGCCAGCGATTATGATCGCGGTAGCTTGGCTCGGCTTTCGTCGGTCAAGACACGCCAACGCGGCGTCTCCAGGTCGTCGAATTGCCCACCCCGTGTCGCCCAGATAAATCCAGCCACCGCGCTGCCACCTAGCAGCAAGGCAACCGGTAATGCCACGAACAGTACGCTCATATTGATACGCCTTACTTTCTATTTTCTGTCGCCAATTTTTTTGTCGGATTGCCCACACAGTGTCACTGCCACCACGGTCAAACTACTAACGGGCATCAGCAGCGCTGCGGCCAAGGGATGCAACCAACCGATCGCAGCCAGCGACACGCTGCAGAAGTTGTAAAACAGCGAGGCCACTGAATTGCGACGTATGACCTTCAAGGTGCGCTGGGAGCTATTCATGATCTCTTCGATTCCCGACAGAGATCCATTGGCCAGGTAGATATCGGCCGCTTGCATACTCGCTTCAGCGCCGCCGCGAACGGCAATCCCCACATCGGCAGCAGCCAGTGCCGCTGCATCGTTCACGCCATCACCAACCATGACGACCGGCCCGCCGCTCTTCAAACAACTCTGCACAAAGCTCAGTTTACCCTCAGGTGTAACACCACCATGGCAGTTGTCTGGTGCCAGCCCCAAGCGCGCGGCTACTTGCGCCACAATGCGAGGATGGTCGCCGCTGAGAATATGAATCTTCCAACCGCGTCGAGTCAAGCGATCCATGACCTGTCGCGCTTCGCTGCGCAGTTCATCTCCCAGCGCCGCCACGCCAGCGATGCGGCCATCGACACTCACCCAGCAGCGGACTTTGACCTGCTGCAACGATAGCTTCAATCCGACTCTCCAGCTTGTCATCAAGCCCGCATCCAGAGGCGATTTGCAAATGGCGATTGCCGACGACGATTTTGTGACCGTCGACCCGTAGCTGACACACCACAGCCTAGGTGGCTGGTGACATCGGACACCACGTGGTTCGCATATCGATTACGCAAGTCGCTATGGCTGTCGGCCGTTCTGCGTATGGCTTCGGCTACTGGATGTTTATTGTTGGACTCGGCAGCGATCGCCCAAGCTAATGTCTGTTCATCGCCGGTCCAGTCGAGCATTGTCAGCCGACCTTCGGTGAGCGTGCCGGTCTTGTCGAGTATCAATGTGCCCGGTTGGCCAAGACGTTGTAACGGACCGCCGCCTTTGATCAGCACACCGCGTTTAGCTGAGCGGCCCAGCGCCACTGCAATCGCCAGTGGTGTAGCCAACCCCAGGCACAGGGACAGGCCACGATCAGTACCGCAATGACGCGATCACTCCAAACTTCACGGTCGATGAACCACCACGCTGTGCCAACGACGATGGCCAGGCAGGTCACGGCCACTACGAAGATACCGCTGACGCGATCGGCCCATTGGACGATAGGCGTCTTCTGAATGCCAGCGCGTTCGATGGCTGTAAGCATCCGGCCAGGCGTGTTTCACCACCAACGCGCTCGGCGCGGATGCGTATCGCGCGACTGCGATTCAAGGTCCCGGCCGTAACTTCTTGACCGACTTCCACAACTTGCGGCAACGATTCACCGGTGAGCAGCGAGGTATCAATTTCGCTGGTCCCCATCACCACTACGCCGTCGACCGGCAAACATCACCAGCCGATACCTCCAAACAATCACCAACGACTAGCTCTTCAACGGGAACAGTTTCGACCAGGCCATCGCGCACGCGACGCGCGGTACCAGGCGTTAATTGTTGCAACAAATCCACGGCATCGCAGGCTGATCTTTGTTGCCAGGCCTGGAGCGTTCGACCGATCAACAGCAAGAACACCAACATCGACAGCGAATCGTAATAGAGTTCGCCGTGACCGGCCAACGTATTCCAGACACCGCTGCCAGCGCCAACTCCCAACCCTAACGCAATCGGCAAGTCCATATGCGGAGTGCGAGCGAGAATGGCTGCCCATGCACCACGAAAGAACACCGAGCCTGGTCCAAGCAACGATACAAGGCCTACTGCCGTGCAAGCAAACCGCAGCAACTGCAGATGCTCGGCAGCCATGCCGGTCCACTCACCGAGGTAGATGCCCAGTGCAATCAACATGACGTTACCGGAACATGCACCAGCAATCGCGATCTGAACCAATTGCGAGCGCACCAGTTTCTTTTGCTCGAGCGCTAACTTGGAACTACCAAGTGGTGCCGCCCGATAACCGAGCCTGGCAATCTGATGAGCAATCTGTGACAGCTTGACTTGCTCGGCCTGCCAAACCAGTTCAATGGTCGACTTGGCCAGGTTCACATGCGCATCGATGACGCCCGGTTGTATTTGAGGCAATCGTTCCAATAACCATACGCAAGCCGCGCAGTGAATGCCATGCAAACGCAACGTGGCTTGTAGACGACCGCCCGACAGTTGTTGGACATGTTGCTGGTGGAAACGCGGCGCATCCAAGTCAATAAAGCTGTGCGTCGCCAACTCAGGATCAACAGCAGCCTCAGGTCGATCGCTGAAGCGGCGTCTGAGTTCATAGTATTCGTCCAGCCCTTCACCCGAGATCAATTGATAGGCGGCATGACAACCACTGCAGCAAAAGCGGTGATCATCGCTGGGAGCATCAACCGCAATCGGCAATCCGCAGTGCAGGCACTCACCATCTCGATGATTTACCGGTTGATCTAGCTCGGGTGACAGAAGGACTGTTGACATATGTTTCCGCTTTGTTCAAGACTCAAATTTTCTGTCACTAATTTTTTGTCTGGTTGGGGCTTAACGCGGCTTCGTCGCCGGCTGGCAACAAGGCAATTGCTTATGATCCATCGCTTCCAATTGTTCCACTGCATCACTGGCGGCAGTTGTGGCAGTTACGGCAGGTCGCGCGACTAACATGGGTTCGAGATCCACTTGGGAGCGCTCGATCAAAGTAACCGCGCCAACGAGCGTGACCAGTAAAGCGGAACACCACGGAATGGCGCGACGAAACCGACCGACGAGCATGGTCATGCTGAGAGCCAATCCAGTTAGCGCTGGCACGGATCCAAGCGCGAACACGGCCATCACCAGTGCACCTGTTATCGGCTGAGCAGTACCTGCGGCGACGATCAAGAACGCAAACAGCCAACCACAGGGCAGGATCGCAGTCAGCAAGCCAATCAGGCTGGCTCGAACCAAGGGCGATCGATTGCGTGCCCACGCGTGACCAGATGCCAATCGCTTTTGCAGCCATGCTGGCAACAGCGCTGCGTGACTGGTGCCGCTAGCCAGGCGAACTATGCCCAGCAAACCGATGACCAGCCATGCTACCGCCAGCCAATCTCGCGGCCAAACGCTGCAGGCCCATCAGCGCACCGGTCTCTTGAATGCCTGCGCCCAGCAACCTGCCATCAAACCCAGCATGGCGGTAGGCTAGGATCCGACTGGCATGATAGGCCGCCACTGCCGGTACATGAACATGGCGATGGTGACGATAACGCGGCGACACACTGCTGCTAGCCAACATGGCCAATGGTCCGCACATGCCCACGCAATGCAGCGAACCAAACAGACTGGCGATGAACACAGTGCTAATCAGTGGGAACATGGACCAGGTTCACTTTAATTGTTGAGCTGAAACTCAATGGACTCTTCCACATGTTGATCGTCGCGATCCAGCGTTACTTCCAATTGCCAGGTGCCTAGACGCGGCATCGCTGCTTCAGTCACGTACGAGCCTGGCTCTTTTTCGGTCAGCGTGGCTGTGTGTATTTCTTTGCCGCGCGCATGATGGTACATGCGTACCTGGCCAGTGGCGCCAGTCACAGGTCTTGCATCGCGATCACGCACAAAGAAAGTTAACTCGCGTACATCTGCGTTGTTCGATGCAGGGCCTGGCACTACAGCAATCGTCCAACCGGTGGCCTTACTGGCTCGGGCTACTTCGAGATGTTTATCCCATTGCAGGGCCTTTTCGTGGTAATCGGGAACCACAGCCATCGATGGATCGGAAACCGCAATCACGGCGGCGTAGATCCATAAACCCACGCTTCCTCCGAGCAGTAACACGATGAATGCGGTCCACTGTAAACAGGCGTGCCGCTCGGCCCGGGCGGCACGTCGTTCTTCTTCAGCTGCTGAAAGATTGGTGATCGCGGGTGTCATCATTTGCTTTTACTTCTTTGTAGCCGTCTAGGGCTGTTCTTTTCTGTCCACTAATTTTTTGTCTGGGAGCTGAGATGATTTGCGGCACTGCCTTGCCTGCGGCGGCGGGTTAAACAAAACAGCCCTGCGTAAGGTTAAAATCTTATTGACTTGGATCTTGGTAGGGGCCTAACAACATGTATTCGATGATGCGTTGTTCGCCCGTTTGATCGGTGATCTGCAACTGCACGGCGCAGCGGCCGTCACTGAAACGTTCGAAGGGTGCAGAAACGAGAATCGGCACAAAGCTGTGCACGCCGCCTTCCAGTTTCACTTCGGGCGATTCGGATAGGACGCACTTCGGCACCCGCTGGCGCGAGCATCTTGATGACGTATTGTCGAGGCTCTTCGGTGCGATTGGTCAAGCTGAGCTTCAGCGTGTTGTCGATGAGTCCTGAGCTACCAACTGAGAACGTGTTGCCCAAGTTGCGCAGCAGCTTGGCATCGAAATCCTTCTTGCTGATCAGTATCGTGACGAACGCGCCCAGCGCTACAGTTAACACTACGGGGTAGATGATCAGTCGCGGTCGCCATACCGAGCTGGGCTTGTGCTCCATCGCATCTTGATTGCTGTAACGAATCAAGTTCGTGGGCATATGCAGCTTGGTCATCACATCGTGGCAGGCATCGATGCACTGCGCGCAGTGGATGCATTCCATCTGGAGACCGTTGCGAATATCGATGCCGGTCGGACAAACCTGCACGCACATGTTGCAGTCAACACAGTCGCCCTTGGATGCGACGCCGTCTTGAACAACTGGCTTGCCGCGACCACGCGGTTCACCGCGATGATGATCGTAGGTCACAATCAAGCTGCGGCGATCGAGCATCACGGATTGAAAGCGTCCGTAAGGACAAGCAATCAAACAGGTTTGTTCGCGGAAGTAAATGAAATTGAACATCAGCAGCACGGTCCGACACGGCCATGACCAGGAACGGTATGGGATGGCGAAAGGGTGACTGCAACACCCACTGGCCCAAGCGATCCGTGCCGACGAAGTAGGCCAGGAATGTATGCGTTAGAAATGCACATACAGCCAGGTAAACGAATACTCGTGCCCACCACTTAATGCCGGTCAACTTCTTTGGAGCGCGACCACCTTTACCGACGGTGCCATCGAACAGGCGATCGATCGGTCGAAACAGGAATTCCATGTAGACCGTTTGCGGACAACCCCAACCACACCAGACTCGACCGAACATGGCGGTAACGAGAAAGATCGACACAAATGCGCTGACCATCAACAAGGCCAGCAGCAATGAATCTGTCGGCAAGAACGTGTAGCCAAGAATCGTAAAGCGTCGCGTGGGTATATCGAGCAGCACTGGCGGCTTACCATACACGCGCAGGTGCGGCAGTATCGTAAAGAACGCGATCAACAGCCAGGCAACCACACGGCGCGCAGTCCAAAAATCTCCCATCGCCAATCTAGGAAATAGCCAGCGTCTGGAACCGTCTGCCTCCAACGTTGCTAACACATGCTCTTCGGGGCGCAGCAGTGATTCGCCCGCATGATTGCCTTCGCTGGTGGCTCGCGGTGGGCGAGCCACTTTCGTCATACTCATTTGAAACTCACAAAATCTGACAGAAAATTGCTGGACAAAAAATTACTTCTTCAGATCCGCGATGTCTGCGTCCCAGTTGGCCAGGTCGATGTTGCCCTCGGCGGCTTTGGCTGTGGCGGGACTGCTGCCTAGCAGCGAAGCGACGTAGGCCGAGACCATGATCACATCGCGTGGATCCGAGAAGCGTTGCTTCCAGGCCGGCATGGCATTGTTATTGGCACCGTTGTTGACAATTTTCATGATGTCTTCGATGTGCCGTACGTTCTTCCACTTGCTATCGCACAAGTTGGGTCCCACCAGGCCACCACCGTCGGCGCCATGGCACGACTGGCAATTCGTCTTGTAGATCGACTTGCCATACGCGACCCAATCGTTCTCTTTGGTGAATCGAACCAGCGTAGCCCGATCCTGCGTCAAGTCACCCAGCGCGCCGTATTGCTTCTGAGCTAGCGCGGCGGTGTCGGCGCTGAGCATATCGAACATGGTCCGGCCCGGAGCGCCAAAGTGAAAATAGGCCCAATAGAGCGGACTGAAAATGATGGTGATCACAAAGAACCACTTCCACCAACCGGGCAGTGGATTGTCATATTCTTGTATGCCGTCGTAGGCATGGTCAGTCAGTGGATTGTTCGTACTCATTCGGCGCTCTCCAATTTCGCAGTGGTCATCAGGGCTGCATCATCCAAAGGAATCGAAGCCATGCGCGTCGTGGCGGTTCGACTGGTCAACAAGGCTCGCAAACTCACAGCTACAAAGACCACGACAAAGATCGTCAGCGAAATTTCGGCGCAGTCGGAGTAATCTAGAAAGGAAACAACATCGCGTACCATTATTGAGCACCTCCCGAAGCTTGAATCTTGGTGGCAGCTTGATTCTTCGTATCCGCTTTCTCTTTGACCACAGCCGGTGCAGGCGTCTTGCTATCGCCAGCCGGTGCGTCAGGTTTGTTGATATCCGTACCCAGGCGTTGCAAATAAGCGATCATGGCGATGACCTGCATATCCTGCTTGTCCCTTTGGTCCCTTCTGCTGAACCAAAGCTTCCGAGATATCCGCAGCTTGTTTTCTCGCATGTGCAATCGACTCTTCCGGTGTAAAGTCGTACTTGGCTCCCAAGAGCGAAGCAGCTCGCACTCGGTCCGGAATCGCGTTGAAGTTCAACTTGGTGCTCAGCAGGTGCACATAGTTGGGCATCGTCGAGCCCGGTGAGGTCAACTGTGGATGCTCCAAGTGTTGGTAGTGCCACAAGTGCGATTGACGGCCACCTTCGCGAGCCAGGTCAGGACCAACGCGGCGCGAACCCCATTGGAACGGATGGTCGTACACAAACTCACCTGGCTTGGAGTATTCACCGTAACGTTTGATCTCCGCCAGAATCGGACGAATCATTTGCGAATGGCAACCGTAACAGCCCTCGGCCACATACAAGTCGCGACCAGCCAATTCAAGCGGCGTGTAAGGCGTGACCTTGGCAATCGTCGGTACGTTGGCGCGAATCAGGAAGGTCGGCACGATTTCAAACAGCGATGCTACCACCACGGCGATTACCACCCACACCGTGAACAGCATGGGCAGATGCTCCCAGCGACGATGCCAATCCATGCGCGACCAGACATCCAGCTTCTTGCCGAACTCGAGCACACCAGTCAGCTTGCTCTGAGGAATCGGCGGATCGGTATATTGCTTGGACAGCGGGGCTGCTTGATACACAGGTACTTCGTAAACGGCTGGACGCGACATCCAGGTCATGAAGCAGTTGTAGGCGAACATCAACGCGCCGACGATATACAAAGCACCGGCGCCAACGCGAATCCAATAGAACGGCAGAATGGCTTGTACGGTTTCCAAGAACGTGTACTGCAAGCCACCCTTTTCATCCAAGGCTCGCCACATCAGGCCTTGTGTCAATCCAGCCCAATAGATCGGCAAGACATACAACAGGATACCGATCGTAGCCAGCCAGAAGTGCCAACCAGCCAGTCGCACGCTGTATAGATTCGTTTGATAGATGCGTGGCAGCAACCAGTAGATCATGCCGAACGTCATAAAGCCGTTCCAACCCAGCGCACCGGCGTGCACGTGGGCGATCGTCCAGTCGGTATAGTGCGAGAGAGCATTTACGCTCTTGACGCTCAACAGCGGTCCTTCAAACGTGCTCATTCCATAGAACGTGATACCGACCACGAAGAACTTCAGCACCGGATCCGTGGTGACCTTGCTCCACGCACCACGCAGAGTTAACAGACCATTGATCATGCCACCCCATGATGGCATCCACAACATCACCGAGAACAACATGCCCAGACTGGAAGCCCATTCAGGCAGAGCCGTATAGTGCAAGTGGTGCGGACCAGCCCAGATGTAAATGAAGACCAGCGACCAGAAGTGAATGATGCTCAGCTTGTACGAGAACACCGGTCGATCAGCGGCCTTCGGCAGAAAGTAGTACATCAAACCGAGGAACGGCGTCGTCAAAAAGAACGCCACGGCGTTGTGACCGTACCACCACTGCATAAACGCGTCTTGCACACCGGCATAGACCGAGTAACTCTTTACTGTCAACGTCTGACCATCGGTCAAGCTCTGGCCAATGACTGGCACCACCAGGTTGTTGAACACATGCAGCACCGTCACCGTGACGATCGTAGCGATGTAGAACCACAGAGCGACATACATATGTCGTTCGCGTCGCTTGACGAGCGTCATGAAGAAGTTCGTACCGAACAGGCCCAGCCATACGACTGCGATCAGCAAGTCGATCGGCCATTCCAGTTCCGCATACTCTTTGCTCTGCGTGATACCTAATGGCAAAGTGATAGCAGCTAGCACGATAATCAGTTGCCAGCCCCAGAAGTGCGCGTTGCCAAGAAAGTCGCTCCACATCCGCGCCTTGCACAATCGCTGAGTCGAATAGTAGACCGCGGCGAAGATAGCATTGCCAGCGAAGGCAAAGATGGCGGCGTTGGTATGCAAAGGCCGCAAACGCCCTAGAGTCAGGTAGGGCAAGCCCATGTTCAATTGCGGCATAACCAAGAGCAACGCGACATAGAGCCCTGCGGCAAATGCGACAATGCTCCAGACGATCGTCGCCGTGGCGAACTTGCGCACGATGGCATCGTTGTAACTGAAAGACTCCAGCAACGGCGATCCGTTGCCTTGAACAGAAGAATGCTCAGCATGAGCGTGGCTGTTAGTGGCCATGTTACCTTCATCCGTAGAAAACTTAGATCGCAGCCTTAAAGCGGCCGCTGCTCATAGGTGACTATAAAGACAACTTGAACATTCAAGGTTTTTATGTCTAGTGGAAAAAGCGTCGCACCAATGTGCTGCACTCGTCCAATTTGTCACCGCCTGCGTCAATGTTTATCGAATCCCAGCGATTCACGCATGAAACCTTATCGTCGGTTTCCTCGACTGACGAATTGTCGCACATGCGCCGTATTGTCTTAGAATCAAATACCCTTGTTTTTATTGGGTATTTTGACAATTAGCGCTGTCGGAATTGAGCGTTAAGAATGGCGTCAATACGCCGCAGGAAGAGGGCGGAGAATTACTTTACATGTAAACTAATTTTCCGCCCGCTTTTTGTCATTCATTTTTTGTCAGATCAGCTCCGACAAAAAATTGCTGACAGAAGATTACTCAGGGTTGCCAGATTCCAGGACGGCCATGAAGGCTTTTTGAGGGATGTCGACGGAGCCGATCGACTTCATGCGCTTCTTGCCTTCCTTCTGTTTGGAAAGCAGTTTGCGTTTGCGCGAGATATCGCCACCGTAACACTTGGCAGTCACGTTCTTGCGGACCGCAGCTACCGTCTCACGCGCGATGACGCGGGAGCCAATGGCGGCTTGTACAGCAATCTCAAACATGTGCCGATCCAGCTCGCTCTTGAGCTTCTTGACCACCGCGCGGCCACGGCGGTCGGCATCGCGGCGGTCGCAAATGACGCTCAGTGCATCCACGCGTTTACCGTTGACGAGAATATCCATGCGTACCAGCGAAGCCGCCTCGTAGCCGATGATCTCGTAGTCCATCGTGCCGTATCCGCGCGTGGCACTCTTCAGCTTGTCGTGCAGATCGTAGATAACTTCGGCCAGCGGCAAATCATAAGTAATCATCGCCCGCGTAGTCGACAAATACTCCGTCGTTCGCTGGATGCCGCGACGATCCTGGCACAGCTTCATCACCTGGCCTATCTGATCGTTGGGCACCACAAAGTTTACGCGCACGATCGGCTGGCGGAATTCCTCGATGTCGCCCGCGTCAGGCACTTCCTGAGGGCGATGAATCTCTAGCGTTTCGCCCTTCTTGTTGACGATTTCATATGTCACGTTCGGGGCTGTCTGCACCAGGTCAACATCGCATTCGCCTTCAAGCCGTTGCTGGACGATCTCCATGTGCAACAGACCGAGAAAGCCACAACGAAAACCAAAGCCGAGCGCTTCGCTGGACTCGGGTTGGAATTCAAAGCTCGGGTCGTTAATGCTCAGCTTCTCTAACGCATCGCGCAGTTCGCTGAAGTCCTGGCCATCGCTCGGATAGAGACCGCAGTAAACCATGCGCTTGGGCTGTGCATAGCCGGGCAGGGCAGGGGCACCGCCCGGACCTGCCGTCGTGACCGTATCGCCAATGTGAACTTCTTTCAGCGACTTGATATTGCCGATGATGTAACCAACTTGACCGGCGCGCAATGAATCCACTGCTTTGCGATTCGGCACGAACTGGCCGATCTCGATCGCATCATGCTGCGTGCCTGCGCGCAGGAAGCTCAGCTTGTCATTGCGTTTGACGGTGCCTGACATCAAACGCACGTAGGTGATCGCGCCGCGATAATCATCGTAATGCGAATCGAAGACCATGGCTTGCAGCGGCCCGGTCGGATCGCCACCGGGAGCCGGTATGCGCTCGATGATGGCTTCGATCAACTCCGGTACGCCGATACCGGTCTTGCCGCTGCACTTGATAACCTCAGTCGGATCAATGCCCAGCGATTGCTCCATCTCTTCCAGCACTTCATCGACGCGCGCGTGCACAAGGTCGATCTTGTTGATGACTGGAATGATTTTCAAGTTATGTTCCATGGCCGCGTAGGCGTTGGCCATGGTCTGGGCCTCGACGCCTTGGAAAGCATCCACCAGCAGCAACGCACCTTCGCAGCAGGTCAAGCTGCGCGAGACTTCGTAATGAAAGTCGACGTGGCCGGGAGTATCGATCAAGTTCAGCTCGTACGCTTGACCCTTGTACTGAGTGCGCAGAGCGACCGCGCGAGCCTTGATGGTAATGCCCCGCTGTCGCTCCAACTCCATATCATCCAACATCTGTTCGCGCATCTCGCGCGAACTGACCGTGCCCGTTTTCTCCAGCAGTCGATCGGCTAAAGTGCTTTTGCCATGGTCGATATGAGCGATGATGCAGAAGTTGCGAATGTTGGCGATATCAAGGTTGGACATATTCACTTTAGCCGATGGGCGCAAGCCCCCGGTTTTCGAAGTAATCAATGAACCAGACAAAAGATTGTGTGACAGAAAATGTCTGTCGCCTAATTCTTAGTCTGACTTGTTAGCGAGTCGCGTTAAATTCCTTGCGTGCAAAACCAGCGGCACCGACGTAGCCCGCATCGCCGCCTAGCGTCGCGAAATCTATTCTGGTTCCCGCCAACACGTTCGGAAATGTTCGCTCGGCAAATACGGCTCGGATCTTGTCTAAAAAGCGCTGTCCGACGGGCGACTTCGTTCCACCGAAATTCATCGCTCCGCCTAAAACCACCAAGCCAGGATCGATCGTATGCACCAGCGATGTAACGCCAATGCCCAAATAATACGCAGCTTCGTCAATCACCGACAGGGCGAATTCGTCGCCAATCTCAGCCGCTTCATAGACTCTACGCGCTGTGATGGTCTTGCCATTCATCAACAAGCGTGACAGGGAACTGACCGCACCAGCGCGCACCCCTTCTTCCGCGGCCCGGGCTACAGCACTCGCGCTAGCATAGGCCTCCAACTGACCACGGCCGCCTCCCCAAACGCACAAGCGAGCATCGGGGCGACTATCGACGATGACATGGCCACATTCGCTGCCAAAACTATTGACGCCGTTGATCAAGTGGCCATCCACTATGATCCCTCCGCCGACGCCAGTGCCCAAAGTCAACAAGATAAGACTGTCCACTTTGGCGCCAGTGCCGACCCAAAATTCACCAAACGACGCTGCGTTCGCGTCATTGATAAAAGAAACCGGCAAACCACACGCGCGGCTGACGGCATCGCGAATGCCGAAGTGATGCCAATGCGGCAAGTTGGGTGGATCAACGAAGCAACCGTTGGGAATATCCATCGTGCCTGGCGTACCCAGACCGACACGCACCAGGCCGCCAGACGGTATGCGGGCTTGCTCTAGCAAGCGGGCCTGGCATTGGCCAATGCGATCGACGGCTTGCTGCGGACCATCGGGCTCATGCGTTTCGATTTCTTCGAAGGCCAGCGTGAGCCCTTGGTCATCTACCAAGCCAATTTTGATATTGGTTCCCCCAACATCTACTCCGAGAAAGAAGGGGGCTTTCGCTTGTTCAACAGCAACAATCGGTTGAGATGTAGGCATCGCCTCGACTTACTTCTTCACTTCCATGGTTTCGAGCATCTTGCGGAAGCCCTCTTTCAGGGTCTCGATCGAATCGGCTGGGCCCGTGGCTTTCACGAACAGTGTTCCATAATCCTTCGTTTCAATCACAGCGCCGAGCATGCGATAGTTCTCGCGCTTTACCGCAGGCGCTTGTTGAAATGGGCCCGCACCTCCGCTGTCGGCAAAGGTACCAGGGATATCGACAAAGTGGACGGTTTGTCCGGCAGCTTCGAACTTTTCAACCTTGGCCTTGTCCTTCGTGGCACTGCCATCGGGTTGCGAGAACTGACCGTACCAACGATCGATGTTGTTCTGCACACCACCGGTCGCCGAGCTGATCGTGATACGAGCCTGCTTCTCTTTGGCCGCGTCAGCCGGCGCTGCAAACTCGCTAAGGATGATATTGTTCTTCGGCGGTACGCTCTTCCACTGGGCGGGTGCCTTCATGCGGATCTTGCCACCGGCCAGCGACACAACACCTTCGGCTTTTTCAGCAGCCTCTTGGGCGCGCACACTGGTTACGTTCGAAATGCCTAGAGCCAATGCCAGTCCCAAAACCAGCCCTGATTTGCGAATCAGCATGTGAGAATCCCTTTTTCTGCAGGTGAAATAGTGACAATGCATTGTATCAAATTCATTTTTTGCCATTTCATTTTCTGTCAGTTCTGACAAAAAATTGAAGGACCGACCATGAAGACAATCAATACGATCAGAGCACAACGGAGAGCAGAATGCCTAAGAGGATCAGCGCCAGAAGAGCCAGGACACCGATGAAGATACCGTAGGTAACTTGCTTCTTCTTGCGACGCGCGGCAGCGATATTCGAAACGCTGGTCGCGGTCGACGAGGACGACAAGTCCGATGTCGCTGTTGTGGGCTCTGTATCTGCGACTGGATTGTCGATGGTATCGTCGTTGACCAGGCCACTGGTGTCCGTCGAATCGTGAGCCACGCGCCAGTTCGGACCAAAAGTCTCAACGAACACATCGCCCGCCAATTGCCACTGAGGCCAACCATCGCGCCACACCAAAGAATCGGGACTGACGCGATTATCTTGCAACCATGTATAGAACAGCTGCCCTTCGGCTGGCCCGTACTGTCCGCCGCTGGGCGGCCGCACATACCAGATCGCCTGCGGAGCTTCGCGGATCGCCCGCGGCATCTCAGCCACCGCCGAGCCGCTCACATCGTCGCCCGCACCTGATTCACCGCGAAGATTCCGCATGTCGGGATCGGCACTGGATGGACGCAAATTAAAAGTGCCACTACCGCCACCAGCCGCTTGCCGACCGCTCGCTTCGCTAGTCGCCAGCGCCGCCTCCTGATCATCCAGCGGCATCGAAAAGTCAGCCGAAGCCGTGGGCACTCGAAACCTTCCCGAACAAGCCGGACACCGCGCACGTCGCCCCGCCTGAAACTCTTTCAAGTTCAGCTCATGCTCGCAATGATGACAACGAAAGCGAATGCCCATGGGAAGGAGTTAGGAGTTAGGAGTTAGGTTTAAGGAGTAGGCAGTAGGCAGTTGGCAGTAGGCAGTAGGCAGTAGGCAGTAGGCAGTAGGCAGTAGGCAGTAGGCAGTAGGCAGTAGGCAGTAGGCAGTAGGCAGTAGGCAGTAGGCAGTAGGCAGTAGGCAGTAGGCAGTAGGCAGTAGGCAGTAGCTAGTTGGTAGTTGGTAGTTGGTAGTTGGTAGCTGGTTGTGGGTAGTGGGTAGTGGGTAGTGGGTAGTTCGTAGTTGGGTGCTGGTAGTAATGTGTATTAGATTGATGAGCGTAGCGAATGGGCTCCCCCTCTCCCCCGGCACTCCGGGGGAGAGGGGGCTGGGGGGTGAGGGGGCGCGTCTAAGTTCGCAGCACGCTTCCGCTAAACGGTAGATTACTTTACGCGTAAAGCATTCCTCTTCCAACTTGGTGCGTGAAGCATCCGAGTGATAGTGTGCTCCAAACTTGGGCGCGCCCCTCACCCCCCGACCCCCTCTCCCCTGTGAGTACACAGGGGAGAGGGGGAGCCCATTCGCTACGCTCATCGATCAAATACAACGTACCACTTACCAATTACCACTTATCACCGACAACCTTCTGCCTTCTGCCTTCTGCCTTCTGCCTTCTGCTTTCTGCCTTCTGCTTTCTGCTTTCTGCCTTCTGCCTTCTGCTTTCTGCTTTCTGCTTTCTGCCTTCTGCCGACTGCCGACTGCCGACTGCCGACTGCCGACTGCCGACTGCCGACTGCCGACTGCCGACTACCGGCTTCACCGATAACCGTCGTGGCATTTGGAGCAAGCCTGGCTGATTTGGCCTGCGGCTTGTCGGGCCAGGTCGGCGTTGTCGGTTTGGACGGCGACAGATATATGCAAAGCTTGATCCACCATCTGCTGAGCGATCGCGCGATACTCGGCATCCTCTGCATCTGGCATGCCTTCCATCATAGCGGCTTTGCCCAGCGCAGCCACTAGCTCCGAGTAACGCTGCAGTTCTTCTTTGTTGGCCGAGAAGGTTTCTTTACTGGCACTGTGTGGATTGATGTAGGACTGCTGAGCCCATTCGAGCAATTGCATCATGGGCACGCGATCAATCACATCGGCCCAAGACAGCTCAGCCGATGGCGAGCCTTCGAGCGTATTGCCGCTGAGCAGATCGGCCAGATCTTGCACGCGCTGCTTGGCTTCCTTGAAGGCTTGAGGCGAACTGACCTTGGAGTTGGCTGCCATGCGGGCCAGCGTCTCCCGAGCAATGCCGGCGCTCTTCTTCCAGCGCACATCGCCTTGATATTGTTCGATGATCGCGAACATGAACGCTTGCAACGAGAACTCGCGCCGAGCCTCTTTGTAACCGCCAGCGAACTTGGTGGTCGATGCCACGATCGGGTCCAAACGCAGCTTGCTATTCTTGACCATGTCCTCGATGGTCGCCCCGCTGATGAGTTTGCTCCAGCCCTGGTCATCGCCGCCGCTTGCCGGCTTGTCAGCCGTCGCTTTCGCGCCGCCGCCGCCGCTGGTCGAGCCATTGCCAGCCATAGCCGTGGCCGCCGCTTCTTTACCAGTGGGCCGCGGGCCTTGAAGAGCTTTGGAGACATCGGCGAAGAACGTACCTTCGAATTCCTTGCCCGAGAACTTCGGCGGCTCGGCTCGCTGCGGCTTGCGCCCGCGCTGCGCCCAAAGTGCCGAAACGCTACAAAGAACCACCATACTCAGAAGCAGTGGATTGATACGCATTGATGCCCACCTAAAACAACCATACGTTTGATTCTGGTCTATTATACATGTGCTGCACCGCCATTTTTGGTTCAGGATGGATTTTTGTGGTTGGCATACGTCTTCGCGGGGGCGGCTCAGTGCTTATCCGAACCGAGGTTATCGAGTACGAGTACGAGTACGAGTACGAGAAAACAGGCAGTGTTGAGTTTCTGCTTGGTTTTGCTATTAAATCGCTTACTCCGTTCGTACTCGTACTCCTACTCCTACTCGTACTCGTACTCGATCATGCAACGTTCATGACGGATCGCAGTGCGCACTGCACCACCATCCCCCACGATCCCATCTTGTTTGCCGTTCGCGTGGCAGTGCGCATCGCCTACTCGCTGGCCAATTCCCAATGCCGCTTGCCGAACCATTTGAAACGCAGAGATCGCGGAGGAGCCGAGGAAGACAGTAGAGAACGAATTACTCCGTGTCTCCGTGACTCCGTGGTTGAACTTCTCTGCGTTTCCTCTGCTCCTCTTCCACTCTCTGCGTTTTAAACTGGGTGACCAACCAATTCAAATGGTGGTGTTCAGTAAAACAACTAGAGGGCAGAACATCTGCGAACGAATTGGCGCAAGGCGCGGGCGCGATGGGAGAGGGCCGACTTTACGACCAGGCCCAGTTCGGCGAAGGTGCGATGGTATTCGGGAATCTCGAAGAGCGGATCGTAGCCGAAGCCACCCGAGCCACGATACTCGGTGAGAATGCGGCCCCAACATTGCCCTTCGGCTTCGCAGACGATGTGACCTTCGGGATTCGATAAGGCGATCGTAGAGACGTAATAAGCGCGGCGTGCATCGCCCGTCAGGCCCGACATCTTTTCGAGCAGCTTGCGATTGTTGCTCTCATCCGTAGCCTCCGCGCCTGAGTATCGAGCGGAATAGACACCTGGTTCCCCGCCCAGAGCCGGGACACACAAGCCACTATCTTCACCGATCGTCCAGCGGGCCAGGTGCTTGGCTTGCACGCTGGCTTTCAGCCGCGCATTGTCGATAAACGTGGTGCCGGTCTCGTCCACCACGATGGCCCCCGGCACTTCAGCGACTGATTCCAGTTTCCAACCCAGCGGCTCGAGCAGATCTCGTAGCTCGATCAACTTCTTTTTGTTGTGAGAACCAACGACGATGCCGCTCGTGAAATCAATCATGTGTCATCATTTTCAATTTTCTGTCCTTCATTTCTTGTCCGATCCCGGCTGACAAAAAACTTCTGGACAAAAACCAACTACTCTCGAACGCGAGACTTACCTAGCAATGAGCCTTGGTAGAGCTTGGCAGTGGACGCTTTGGGTATCGAGATGAATTTACCTTCGACATCAAACGGCACGTCCGGCAATTCTTTCAGCGTCTTGCACATAGGCGTCTGCATCGACTTGCCAGTTCGGCTATCGTTGAACGTGCGTACCGTGTAACCACAGTACTGATTCATGATCGATACCATCTCTGGATTATAGATGAATGGTCCGCCATTGGGTGGCTCTTCGCCGAGCACATCAAACGCGCCGATAGTTACATAGCTAGCGTCGCGGTCATGAAACTCGAAAGCCTCCACGCCTTTGGAACGCAACGTCGTGGCCAGGTTATGCGCGTTGACGGCCGCTTCGTTTAGCGAATCGGTCACCTTGTCATCTTTGTTCTTGGCCGAAGTACCGCCAGCCAGCTCGGTGACAATGCGTCCAGTGAACGTAGCCACGCGCACCGTGTAACGCTTCTTGCAGTTGAGCAGCGACTGCTCGGGCGGATCGATGCGGCTATTGAGATCGACGACGAAATCATCGACGGCATTTTTGAAATAATCTTCGGGCAGGTAGGGATTGCGAGTCACAAAGGCAAAGCCCATCTTGCCTTTTTTGGCCGTGCGTTCAGATTTCTGCCAGAGCATGGCTCGCTTGGTAGCAATCAACCAACTCGAATCTTTGGTGGCGATATCTTCTTTTGTTGGCTTGCTGTTGGGCGTAGCCAGGCAAGCCGGCTGAGCGGTCTTGACCCTCTGCAACATGTCCTTGATGCGTGGATCATCGGCCGACGTAAAGTTGCCCACCAGCACGGCATATGTCTTATCGTGGGACGCGTTTGCATGGCGCACACGCTTGGTATAAACGGTATCGGCAGTGTCATAATGCAACCGCGCCGAGGCTTGAGCCAACGGTTGCGAATTGTCGAATTCTTTGCGATGCACGTAAACTGGTGCGTTCAGCATGGTGCGCAGTTCCTTGGCCAACTGAACAGCCTGCGCTTCGGCATCATCGCCCGTAAAGGTCATGGCCAAGATCAGCCACGGGCCGTGCTCGTCTTTCAGCGCCAGATGCTCTTCCGAAGCCGGTGCTTTGCGCTCTTGAAACATGCTGGAAATAAACGGCGGTGTCGCCAGCGCCGCACTGGAACCCAGCGCCACCAAGCCTGCACCGAGCGATTGAACGAAGATGCTCTTCAGTGAACCACGTTCCATCATTTTATTTTCGACTCCTGCCGAGGTCTCTCATCCATAACTCGATCCATACTCTTCGGTACTCCTACCAAAACCAATCCGCCAGCGGAAGAGGAGGTTTGGCCTTTCATTTTTGTCCTACATTTTTCGTCAGATCAGACAAAAGATTGAGGACAGAAGATTGTTTGAAGGCAAAGCTGGTTAGCGGCACTGCCTTGGCTTGCGATTCTTACGAACCATTCAAACTAGCGGCCCTTTCTGCATCAACCTGGGCAATCTAGCGAAGCGCATCCCGATTTTCCTTTCGTAAGGATTACTTCTGTCATTCTTTCCTAGAAGAGATGCGGTGAGTTTGCCGATTGTGCCTATGGAGCAACTGTCCCTAGCTGCGCCCGTAGAACGGCTGTTCGTAGCTGCGCACGTCGAGCAGTGAACTTCAGTTGCACTACGAAACACAATCTGAAATCAACGGATGCTTGCCATTGCAATGATTGCAAATAGCCAGCACCGCTTGCCCTGTACTTCATAGTAGTTTGCCCATGATCCGGCGGAGATGAGCTGATATGGCAAAGCGTTTAAGACAAACTGCAATAGCCTGTGCCGTGGTGTGCAGTTGGGCGGTCGACCTGGTCGCCCAGCAACCTCCGCTGAACATGCCCATGCCTCCGGGTGCGGCGAGCAACACTGCTCAGCCGGCCACACAGCAAATGCTGCTAGCACCGCCACCGATGGCTCAGCCTACGCTGGCAGAACAGCAAGCCGATCCGGCACAGCTGAAAGTCTACGAAGTGCCATCGGAGTTAATCGGTGCCGTAGGCGCTCGCTTGCAGATTACCTATCACGGTAATCCTCGCGTGCGTGTGGCCACTGAACCGAAGACTGGCCAGCTGATGGTCATGGCGCCCGAGTCCATTCAAAAGGACATCGGCACCAAGATGCAGATGCTGATTTTTGAAGCTCGCAAGTCTGGCCTGGTAACCGACGACAAGGGCATGTCGGTCGCTTCGACCAAAAAACAATCTTATGCTCTGAAGAACTTGCGACCACAAGATCTCGAAAACGCGCTGCAGCGCTTGGCCGGTCCACGACTGACCACCACCAGCGAACGCAATGGCGAAGTCGCAGTCTTCCGGCTGGCCAGCACCAACGGCATGCAAGACGTGCTTCAAGTCGATCGCACGGCCAATCAAGTCACACTGCTTGGTGGCGGCGCTTCGGTGGCTGGTTGGATGCAAATCATCTATGCACTCGACATGGGTCAAAGCGATCCGTTCCGCGCTACACACGTTATGCCATTGGCACCAGCCGATCCGCAGCGCGTGCGTCAAGCCGTTCAGCTTGTGCGTGCCGCTTACCAACAAGATGACAACCAACAAGTCACAGCGCAAGTGCCCGCCGGCCAAGGCGGCGCGGCTCAACAGCGCCAACCACGTCCCGGCGAACCAGCCAATCCCGATGATCCAGCCATGGCCATCGGTTCCACCGACTCGCTCGGTGCCGACACCGGCTTGTTCGGCGATGTGCAGATCGAGTTCATCGAAGACCTCGACCTGGTGATCATCAAAGGTGCCAAGCGCGACGTGCAACGCACCTTGGAAGTCATCGATCAGATCAAGAAGAAGAGCACCGAGACTCAACCAGCGATCGAAGTGCTGCAACTAAAGCATGTCGATAGCCGTGCAGTGGCCACATTGATCGATGAACTGTACGACGAAGTACTCAAGCCTCGTCAAGGTGCCGTAAGCATTACATCGCTTGGCCAACCCAATGCCTTGTTGCTGATCGGACGCAAAGAAGCCGTCGACTCGGTCATTCAATTGATCAACAAATTGGATCAACCGCTCGATGCAGGTAATCAACTGCGAGTCGTTCGCTTGGTGCATGCTTCGGCAGTCGACGCCGAGACGACCATTCGCGAGTTCTTCACTGACGCGGGAACGGCGGGTAGTGGTGGTGGTACCGGTGGCAACGCAGCCGCAACCGCTGGATTGGGCACTCGCGTTAAACTGACCGCTGATTACCGCACGAACTCACTGATTATCCAAGCTGCGCCACGTGACCTGGCCGAAGTTTCGAGGCTGATCGAACAGATCGACGTCGAAGGCACCACGGCACGCAATGAAGTTCGCATCTTCCGCCTGAAGAACACCACGGCCTCGGCCGTACGCACTGTGCTCGAAGGCGTCATCTCCGGTGAAGGCGGTGGTGGCACTCAGCAAGGTGGTCAAGGTGGTGGCGGCGGCGGCGGAGGCGGCGGTAACAATAACAGTTCCGCGTCCGCACCCAGCACCAGTATCTCGTTTGCTACTCGCAATGGTCGCGTCGACTCAGGCATCCTGGCCGGCGTGGTGATCACCGTCGACGATGCTCAGAACAGTCTGGTCGTACGCGGTCCGAGCAAGAGCATGGCCCTGGTGGAGGAACTGATCCGCGAGCTGGATCAACTGCCAGATGCCGAAGCACAAATCAAAGTCTTCCCAATCAAGAACGGCAGCGCTTCGACACTCGCTCAAATGGTTCAACAGCTGTTCGGCTTGCCGGTCACGGCTGGTCAAGGCAACACGACGGGTGGCTTGTTCGGTGGTTTGAATAACCAATTGGCTTTGGCCGGTTTGACTGGCGATGGTTCGCTGGTTCAACTGCGAGTCTCGGTTGATACGCGCACCAACAGCATCATTGTCAGCGGTTCAGCCAGCGACTTGGAAGTCATCGAAGTGCTTTTGATGCGACTGGACGAAGCAGGCGTTGAGCCGCGCACCAACGAAGTTTTCTGGCTGCGCAATGCCAATGCTCAAGACGTCGCCACCGCGTTGAGCGGCTTCTTGAACACGCAACGACAGTTCATTCAACAGCAGTTGTTCCTGTCCAATGCGATCAGCATCATTGAACAAGTCGACCGCGAAATTTTCATCGTGGCTGAACCGACGACCAACAGCTTGATCGTCAGTGCTACGCCGCGCTACTTTGAATCAATACGCAAAGTGATCGCCAAGCTGGACCGTCGACCACCGCTGGTCGCGATTCAAGCCTTGATCGCTGAAGTACAACTGTCCGACACCTTTGAATTCGGTACCGAGTTTGGTCTGCAAGATTCACTGTTGTTCGACCGCGGCAGTTCGACCGGTGGTACCTTGAGCTCGCCTGTGTTCAACCAAGGCACAGTTCAAACCAACCAGACACCTACGCCACGTACGCAGCGTCAGAACATCGGCGGTCAGGGCTTGAGCAACTTTGCCACGGGCCGCAGCAATACGGCTCTCGGTTACGGTGGCCTGGTTCTGTCAGCGGCTAGTGAATCGGTCGGCATTTTGATTCGAGCTCTGCAAGATGCGAACCGCTTGCAGATCCTCAGCCGTCCGCAAATCATGACCATGGATAACCGTCCTGCGTCGGTACAAGTTGGTGCAGTGGTTGCCCGCGTTCAAGGTGTGACCGCATCGACGTTCGGTAACACGGTCAACGTGTTGGATACGAAGGTTGGTTTGATTCTGCAAGTTTGGCCACGCGTTAACGAAGATGGTTTGATCGTGATGCAAGTCTTTGCGGAACGATCGGCCCTCGGTCCAGAAGCCAGCGGTACACCTGTCGGTTTCGGAGCTAACGGCGAAGTCATTCGTACACCGCCAATCAATACAACCAATGCTCAAACGACCATTAGTGCTTACTCAGGACAAACCGTCGTCTTTGCCGGTCTGATTCAGAAGACGCGCACCGACATTTCGCGACGAGTACCTTGGCTGGGCGACATCCCGTACCTGGGACGTCTGTTCCGCTTCGATAGTCAAAGCGAAGTGCGCACCGAATTGCTAATCGTATTGACTCCGCGCATCGTGCAAACCGACGAAGACTACGAGACCATCAAGCAAGTGGAATCGTCGCGTATGAGCTACTGCCTGGCAGATATTCTCGAAATGCACGGCGATGTTGGATTGAGCGAAGGTCATGGCCTATGGGGACCAGCTCGTGGACCAGTGATCTATCCCGATATGCAACCATCGGCTGTTGAGAATTTGGGACCAGGTGAGTCGATCATTGATGGCGGTTACGGTCAGCCCATGAACGTTCCACCGATGATTGATAACAGCTTGCCGAACGTTTCGCCAACTCCAGGTGTCCCAGCGGGGCAGCCGGAGAGCATGATCCAAGCTGCACCGAACATGCAGCCAGTGGGTTTCCAACGGCCCAACGTTCAAGCCAGTTATCAACCATCACCAGGTAGTGGTAACCAAGTAATGCCCACATCAGCCACGATGCCGGCCTACAAATCAACCACGCCCATGCGCTCGATGGGTTCGAAATAGAAGATTGCAGTCGGCAGTCGGCAGTATGCAGTCGGCAGTCGGCAGTCGGCAGTCGGCAGTCGGCAGTCGGCAGCAGGCAGCAGGCAGCAGGCAGCAGGCAGCAGGCAGCAGGCAGTCGACTGTAGGCTGTAGGCGGAGAGTAGTAAGTAGTATGCCGTGACTGGCAAGATGTAATTGGTCGATGAGCGTAGCGAATCGGCTCCCCCTCTCCCCTGTGTACTCACAGGGGAGAGGGGGTCGGGGGGTGAGGGGCGCGCCCCAAGTTTGGAGCACCCTATCGCTCGGATGCTTGAAGGCAAGAGTTTGAAGAGGAATGCTTTACACGTAAAGTAATCCACCGTTTCGCGGAAGCGTGCTTCGAACTTAAGCGCGCCCCCTCACCCCCCAACCCCCTCTCCCCCGGAGTACCGGGGGCGAGGGGGAGCCAATTCGCTACGCTCATCAACCACTTACGACTTACCACTTACACATTACTGCTTACTGCCGACTGCTAACTGCTAACTGCTAACTGCTAACTTACACTTGCCCTTGCTCGGAGTATGGATATGACGAACAAGTCCTTGCTGACAGCCTGGCTGTTGATTTTGATATCAGCGGGCAGTGGCTGCACGATGTTCACCAAAGAGAAGGGCTCGAAGAAGGACTCGCCTTGGGAGTCCATGAAGTGGTGGAAGAAAGAATATCAAACGCCGACCAAGATGGCCGTGCTGTGGAGTCCTGACCTGCTGACCGTGGCTGGCAAACCGCCAACCCGTGGCTTCGGTGGTCGCATCTACTTCTACAACGAAAAGTCGCAGACGATTCCTGTCGAAGGCGAATTGGTTGTGCACGGCTTTGACGAGTCTCGCAAGAAGGCAACCGGCGGCGATCAGAGCTTGCCTGATAAACGATTCCGATTCACTGCTGAGCAGTTCACCGAACACTTCAGCGAGTCGGAGATAGGGGCTTCGTATAGCGTTTGGATTCCCTGGGACTGCAACGACTTCTCACAAAAAGAGATCACGCTCATTCCAACGTTCGTGAGCAAGACTGGCCAGATGGTTCAAGGCGCTGCGGCCAAGGCCATCATCCCTGGTCATGCCCAAGGACAAAGCGTGCCGCCGGGCACCAACGCACCACTGCCGATTCAAACAGTGGCTTACGAACAAGCTACTGTACCGACGGTGGAAGGCAAGCTGCCCACGCTCAGCTTACCTGTGCGCGATGTCGAAAAACTGCGCGGTCAAGAAGCCAGCGACATGAAAGTCACGACCATCAAGATACCGGGCAGCCTCAATCGCAACGCACTTAGCCAGGCCAATAGCCAAGCCAATCAAGCTGGTAACGTGCCCATGAACAATGCCCAGAGCAATGTTCCGAACAACTCGATGCAACCTACTGGTGTGGCGCCTTATGTCAACGCTCAACTGGAACAGATGCGAGCGCAAGCCGTCGCCGATGCGTTCCGACCACTGGAACAAGTACAACCAGCACCCAATGCCGGTCCATACGTTCCGCCACCTAACAGTTCATGGACACCCATGGATGTGCCGAGTGCGAGCATGCGGGCTACGAACTTGAACAGCATCAAGCCACCCAATGCATCGCAAACCAATCCTGTACCGAACATGCAGCCCAATGTTCAAACCAATGCTCAGTCTGCACCGAAATACGATCCGATGAGCAGCGCGCCCTATCGCGGTGATGATTACCCAGGCGGCCTGCCACCGGGTATACAGTTATCGCCGCAAGCTACGGCGTGGTAGATAGCCTGACAAAAAAATGGCTGACAAAAATATTCTGTCAGCCAATTTTTTTGTCAGAGTCTTTTATTTTTTTTACGGTTGAGGAACAGGTACAGGTACTGCCTCGGTTGAATTGGTACGACTCGACGTGTTGGCAGCTGGTGCACCTTTGCCTGGGTAGTTCAATTCACTGCGCACAGTGCTAACACCTGGCTCGAGGGAAACTAAGCGCTGCATCATGCGCTCATCAGCTTGCGAAGCGACGTTGCCACGCAGCACGGCCGTGCGGCCATCCATGACGACTTGAATACCCGAAGCACCGGAGATCGTCGTAGGCAACTTGGCAATACGGCTTTGAATCTGAGCCGATCGCGCGGTGGCTACAGGAGCAGGCATCGAGAACCCGATTTTGACGGTCGAGCGGATCTTCGACTGGTTCTTGCTGTTTTGATTGTTGCTGCCGAACTGGTTCATACCATTTCGACCACCACCCATGCCGCCCATGCCACCCATCATCCCGCCACGGCCCATGCCACCCATGCCGCTCATACCCATGGAGTTCATGCCGCCCATGCCACCCATGCCGCCCATGCCCATGGCACTCATCGGTGAGAAGTTTCCAAAGCCTTGTGGCATGGCTGAAGCACCACCAAAGCCTTGAGCCTGGCTTTGATTGCCCATGTTACCGCCCATGGCCTGATTGGAGCTCATGTTACCGAAAGAATTGTTCGAACCCATGCTGGACATGGCCGAACCATTGCCAAAGCCGCTGCCGGTTCCAAAACCACCAGCATTGCCCAGGCCACCGCCCGAAGTGCTACCGAAACCGCTGGCTCCGATACCGGCATTGCCTCCGCCTTGTTGGGCACCACCGAAGTTACCGCCGCCGCCTTGGCCACCACCGATACCAGCACCGCCGCCGCCGAAGCCACCGCCTCCTCCGCCACCACCACCACCACCACCGCGCTGAGCCAAAGCCACATTGGCGGTAGCCAGTGCCAGCATCAAAGCCAAGAAATGACGCTTCATCAGTATTTCTCCACTTAACTACCGTAAAACCAAGTTAGCCGAGCTTATCTTACTAATAACCCGGCGCACTTCCTCAATGTTCCGCTAACGCTATCACAACCCGCTGCGTCAGTGAGGGACGGCGATCGTAACCCGACGCGTAAGCGAGGGACAGCACCGATACATTCTAACGCAGTTTACCCCTCTCTCGCCCAACAAAATCCAGGCGAGAGAGTACTTTTCCAATCGTTATAACGCCTGGTGCCGCTCCTCGCTTACGCGTCGGGTTGCGATTTTCATTCCTCGCTGACGCATCGGGTTGCGATTTTAACCCACCCCAAAAACACCCAATTCTCCAAGATTTTCCGCCTAAAAACGAAGTGCTTTTGCGGTCTCCCTCCAATATCGGCTGAATTGCTAGCATTCGTCACCCGGATCCTTATTTTCTGTCCCTAAATCTTTCGTCAGCCGCGCCCACTTTGGTAACGACCACATACCGGTTAGCATTGATCCATCGACCAAGTCATCTCCAACATAAGCAGGTCATCAATCATGTGGCGCTCAACAGCTTATCTCAGCCTGGTACTTGCGACCTTTGCATCCAACTTGTTGGCTCAACAGCCGGCTGCAGCACCCCCGGCAAAACTCACGGCACCGGCTTTGTTCCCAGAGCGTACGCTGGCCTATCTGCGCATCGATAACGTAAAAGAGATGAAGGAAGCGCTTGGCCGCTGTACGATCGGCAAGCTCTCGGGCGATGACAAGATCAAGCCGATCTTGATGGAGTTCTACGGTTCGCTGGTCAATAGTACCCAAGCCATTGAGCAGTTCACGGGCTTGAACTTGCAAGAGATCTTATCGATACCCACCGGTGAACTGGCCGTGGCTCTTTTGCCCAGCGACCAAACGCAAGCTCGTGCACGGGCTCGACGCAATGAACAAGGCAACGAAGAAGTTCGCGTCGAACTAAGTCAACCCAGCGTGGCCGTCATGATGGATGCTGGTGAAGAGATCGCAGGCGTGCAAGTCCTGCTGCAGCGCATGCAAGAGCAACTGCCTGAAAGCATGCAGCACGACGAAGCCAAGCTCGGCATGCTCACGCTGCATCAGTATTCCAATCCCGACAAGATCGACGAACAGTTCGGTTACTTTGTAGATCAAGGTGTATTTGTCGGTTGCAGTAACTTGACCGCGCTCGAACGATTGGCCAAACGTTGGATGGGTCAACAAGTCGATTGGCCATCGCTGGCAGAGAATCGACAGTTCACTTCGATTATGGGCCGCTGTGTCGGGACTCAAGGGGAACGGCCGCATGCGTCGTTCTTTGTCGACCCGCTGGCTTTGATTCGTCAACTGTCGCCGCCCAGCACGACATCGACGATGGTCTTTGCGTTGCTGCCATCGTTGGGCCTCAATGACATTCAAGCGATTGGCGGCAGCATTATCCTGGCGCCGCCCGATTTTGATTCGATCAACCACTTCCATGTTTTGCTGGGCAGTCCGCGCCGCGCGATCCTTGCACTGTTGCGCCCCAAGACCGGAGCGATCACACCGGAAGCTTGGGTGCCGGCCAGCACAGCCAGTTACTCGACGCTCAACTGGGATGCGTCCTCGACGATCAAAGGTATCGAGCGACTGTACGATCAGTTCCAAGGCGATGACGCCATGCAGCGCGACATCATCGATCGCGTCAGCAAGCGACTGGATCTCGACTTCCGTAAGGACATTCTCGATAACCTTGAAGGTCGCTTTACGATGATCCAGGGCTTTACCCGTCCTGTACGCATCAACAGCGGTTCCAATGTCTATGCCATTCGGTTGAAGAATCCCGAGCACTTCAACAATAACGTGTTGCCCAAGCTGATAGATATGGTGAAGACCAATCGGGAAGTCACCAACGAGAGCTTCGGACCATTGAAAGCCTATGTCTTCAAGCCAGGCCGGGCTCGCAACAGCGAGACCATTCGCCAGCCCGAAGCCTGTATCACGATGATCGATGATTATTTGATCATTGCCGATAGCAAGTTCATGATGAATGAAATTGCGAGTTGCATGAACTCACCAGAAGACCGCTTGTCGGAATCCATTGAGTTTCAAATGATCTCCGATCGAATTAAAGCTCAACTGCAAGGCAAGGAATGCTCGGCACTCACCTACTCGCGGCCCGAAGAATCGCTGCAGATGTTCTACGAACTGGCGCGCGATACCGGCAATCGCGATCGTCTGCGTGGCATCTCCGAGAACAATCCCTTCTTCAAGAGTTTGCTCGCCGCGCTCGAAAAACACGAACTACCCGAGTTCGCTGTGATTTCGAAGTACTTGGCGCCGACCGGCGGCTTCTTGGTGGAAGAAGAAACCGGTCTGCACTACATGTCATTTGGCTTGCGACGAGAATAAATTCGTTGGCCTTCGGAGCTCTGACCAAAAATCGGTTCATCACTGAATTTAGCGGCTGTACATGCTCTCCACGGGGCTTGTCCCCGTGGAAGCCACGACTGACAGCTACATCGAGTCTGTCTCACCCTATGCGCCGATCGTGGCTGTTGCGGCGAGCGATCGACTGTCCAAAGAAAACGTTTGCAACCGAGCCGCTTTCGGGTATTGGCTCATCGAAGGCCTTCGATGGAAGATACTCAAAAAGCGGCTCGAATAAATTGTTTCGCATTTGACAACGCTTCTGCTCGCCGCAAAGAATGAGCGGGCTGCGATTGTGCTTGTTGGTAGCTGTCAATCGTGGCTTCCACGGGGACAAGCCCCGTGGAGAGCCGTTGCCCTGAGCGGCTGTTGTAGCCGACGCATTCGCTTTTTAGCACCCACTAAATTCTGTGATGAACCCAAAAACCTAGAGAATAAAGATCAGCCCCCGATGCATGCAAGTTTCTCGCGACGTTTATCGCCATCTTGCACGGTATAACGCATGAAGACCTGGCCGCGCGAGAAGGTGGGTGTGGCAAAGACTTCATCGCCGAGTTTATTCTTGGCGATGTTTTCAGCGCCCGTGGGGCTGATTTTCAGTACGTGTGTGTCGCCACTTTCGCTGGTAGCATACAAGAGATCGCCGACCAGCACGGGTGACGCGCTGTAGTTGCCGCCCAAGCGTTCTTTCCACATTTCTTTACCTGTGGCCGCCTCCCAGCACATGGCGATGCCTGCATCCAGCACTCCATAGAGATAACCATCTTTGATCAGCAGCGATGGCACGTAGACGCGTTCTTTGTTCTCCCACACGATCTGCTTGGAACCATCCGCTTTCACAGCTGACATATGATTCTTTGGATAGCCACCCGATGTGAAGATATGCTTGCCATCGGTCACGGTACTCGTTACGCATTCGGTGGTCGCACCAGCGACTTCCCAATTCGTATTGCCAGTTGATGGATCGAGACTGGTTACCAGGTCACAGCCGGTCATCAGCAATTGATCTTTGCCATCGATCTTGAGCACGATAGGCGACGGATAGTTGGGAGCCGAAGGGCGCTCGCGCTTCCAAACAATCTTGCCATCCGTGCGATTCAGCGCGGCCATTGCTCCACCGCCTTTCGCATCCGCAGCTACTAGAACAAGATCTTTGTAAAGAGCGGGCGACGCACCGTAGCCTTGATGAATTTGATACTGCGAGAAATTGGTTTGCCATACGATTTCACCGTCCATGGTCAGCGCGGTGGCAATCACTGCATCGTGATTGGCAAAGTTGATGTAGATGCGCTGGCCGTCGCTGGCCGGCGTGCTTGATGCACCCGTGGAGCGATTGTTCTTGCGCATGGCGCCGTCGGCATGCAGCACCTTCTGCCAGAGCTGTTTGCCCGATTTGCGATCGTACACCAGCAAGCTTTGGCTGCCGGACGCTTCATCGCAGGTGGCCAATATTACTCGATCGCCAACCACAATCGGCGAACCATTGCCTCGACCTGGCACGTCGGCCGTCCAGGCCACGCCTTCGGCGGCGCTCCATTTGGTCGGGAAGGATTGCGATTGTCGCACGATGCCATCGCGCTGCGGCCCGCGCCACCATGGCCAATCTTCGCTCTGCAACTTTGGATAGTCGGCAACTTGAGCAGTCGCGATGGCGGGAACAAACAGCAGGCATGCGGCCACGAGAAATCTTGAAAACATAAGAGGCCTCGAAAAGGTGGGATAGTACGTGGGTAAAGCTCTGACAGAAAATTTAAAGACAAAAACGTTTTTGTCACCTTATTTTTTGCCAGATCTTATAATGGAAGTCCCCGATTGTATCCCTCCCATGGTACCTGAACCTATGCGATCGATTTGCTCCGTTGCCATACTTTTCAGCTTCCTGATCATCAGTGCCCATGCGGATGACGTGGACTTTGCCACCACTGTTCAGCCAATTTTGGCCAAACGCTGTTTCTCTTGCCATGGACCGGATAAACAAGAGGGCGGCTTGCGATTGGACAATCGCGACACAGCTCTCGGCAAGACGGAGAGCGAGAAACCGGCTATCGTTCCTGGCAAGAGTCGCGAAAGCGAACTGCTTCGCCGCATCACCAGCGAAAATGATTCCGAGCGTATGCCACCTGAAGGTGCCCCGCTGAAGCGAGCCGATGTCGATGCGCTCAGCCAGTGGATCGATCAAGGCGCCGTCTACACCGCGCACTGGGCCTTTCAACCGATCAGTCAACCTTTGCCTCCGGCAGTCAGCCAGCACGACTCCGTTGCGACGCCGCTGGATGCTTTCATCGTGAAACGTTTGGAAGCGAAAAACCTTCAACTATCACCACCGGCCACACCAGCCGATCTGATTCGTCGCGTCACCATCGATACGATCGGCTTGCCGCCTTCGCCCGAACAAGTTGCCGAGCTATCGGCGCGATGGAGCGATGACACCTACGCTCAACTAGTCGATCGCTTACTGGCCGATCCAGCTTTCGGTGATCGATGGGCTCGCAACTGGTTAGACGTCGTGCGCTTCGCGGAGACCAACAGCTATGAACGCGATGGTGTTAAACCGAACGCATGGAAGTATCGCGACTGGGTTATCGCTTCGATGAATAGCGATAAACCTTACGATCAGTTTGTGCGTGAACAAATCGCAGGTGATGAGCTCGACAACGTCACCACCGATACGCTGACGGCCACCGGCTATTATCGCTTGGGTATCTGGGACGATGAACCGGCCGATCCGTTACAAGCTCGCTTTGATGAATACGATGACCTCGTATCAACCACAGGCCAGGCGTTCCTGGGCATTGACGATCAATTGCGCTCGTTGCCACGATCACAAGATCGATCCCATTTCGCAACACGACTATTACAGCCTCGTGGCTTTTATGCGCGATGTGACCAGCTATGGTGATCGCGGCAACCAGACCGTCAACAATCAAATCGAGATCACTGGCAACGAACTGGCTGGCCAATACAAACGCCACAACGATCGCTTGCGTCAACTCGAGAAACAACTCAAGAAGATCGAACAAGACGCGATCGTCAAAATGCCTGCACCGGATCAGCGGGCCACCGAAGGCCCCGAACGCGAGAAGGTCTTGAAAGAGAAACTAAAGGGCTTTTTGAGCGATAAAGATAGCGCGCAGTACGACGAACTGAAGGCCGAGCAGACGAAACACAAAGAGGCCTTAGCCAAGTTGCCACCGCGCGAGGCAGTGCTGGGGCTGGCCAAGACAGATCCGAAACCGCCAATAACCTATGTGCTTCGTCGAGGTAGTCCGCAAAACGAAGGCTCAGCCGTGACACCTTCGTTCCCAAAGTTGCTCGGTGGCGGCCAGCCCGAGTTGCCTGAGCCCGCAGAGGGCGCCAAATCGGCTGGCCGTCGGCGCATCCTGGCTGACTGGTTGACCTCCAAAGACAATTGGTTGACCGCGCGAGTTATTGTTAATCGCACCTGGCAACATTACTTCGGTCGCGGCATCAGCCGCTCGCCGAATAACTTTGGATTGATGGGTGATCGACCATCCCATCCTGAAGTCATCGACTTTCTCGCGCAGCGTTTAATGCAATACGATTGGAGCTTGAAAGCCCTGCATCGCGAGATCTTGCTTTCGGCTACTTATCGTCAATCGAGTGCTAACACTCAAGCTGGCATGGAGACCGATCCGGATAACCAACTGTTCTGGCGACAATCGCTTAAACGATTGAGTGCGGAACAAGCCCGCGACTCCGTGCTGGCAGTCACCGGTCAACTCAATGAACAGCAGTTCGGCGAAAGCTTTTTTCAAACGCTGTCGCGCGAAGTATTGGCCAGCCAATCCCAACCGGGTAATGGTTGGGGACAATCCTCGCCCGCGATCAAGCTCGACGCAGCATTTACATTCGCGTCAAGCGTTCGCTGCCGGTACCCATGTTGGCCGCGTTTGACTTCCCTGAGACCGACATTAGTTGCGAAGCCCGTTTCTTGACGACTCAACCCGGTCAGGCGCTGGGCATGCTCAACAGCGATTGGATGCAGCAGCAATCAGCCGCGTTTTACAAACGCGTTGAGCGCGAAGCTGGTCCTGACATTGCGGCGCAAGCCGCGCGCGCGCTGCAGCTAACTTCAGGTCACGCCCCTTCAGCCGAAGACGTGCAAGAGTTAGTTGCTCTCGCCGAACGATTAAAGACCAAACACAACTTTAGTGAAGCCCGCGCCCGCCAAGCCATGTGCCTGGCCGCGCTCAACACGAACGAATTCTTGTACGTGAATTAATAGACACCAAACGTTTCAAGTCACCTCCACTAGCGACAGCTGGGGGAGGTCGCAGACGAGGCGTTTAGCCGAGGCTGCGGGAGGGGGCTCGTTACCGAAGCGCACAGGTCCGCAGTGCAAACGGCCCCCTCCCGAAGCCTCGCTAAACGCGGGCTTCGACCTCCCCCAAGCAAAGCTTGGGGGAGGTGACACACATGATTGTTTTTTGTTGGCGATAGAGAAATCCCATGACTCAACACAATTTCTGCGGTAGGACACGGCGAGAATTCCTTTGGCAAACCGGCGCAGGCTTCGGTGCAGTAGCCTTGGCCGACATGCTCAGCCGCGATGGATTTTTCTCTTCGGCCAGCGCAGCGGATAACACCAGCGCCAACCCGCTTGCGGCCAAGCCACCGCATTTCGCGCCGAAAGCCAAGAGCATTATCTTCCTGTTCATGTATGGCGGGCCAAGCCACATCGACACGTTCGACTACAAACCGAACATGATGGGCCAAGATGGCAAAACGATTGCCGTCAAAACGTTTGGTCGCGGCGGGCATCGTAACGAAGGTCGCATTGTCGAACCGCGTTGGAAGTTCAAACAGTACGGACAGTGCGGCAAGTGGGTTAGCGATCTATTTCCCAATCTGGCCACATGTGTTGACGATATTGCCTTCCTGCATTCGATGACCGCCGACTCGCCCATCCACGGCTCGGCCATGTTGATGATGAACTCGGGCAAGATCCTGAGCGGTTCCCCGGCCCTGGGCTCTTGGATCAACTACGGTCTCGGTTCCGTCAATGAAAACTTGCCGGGCTTTGTGGTGATGTTGGATCCAACGGGCGGTCCGATTTCGGGAGCCAAGAACTGGTCGAGCGGTTACATGCCGGCGACGTATCAAGGCAACGTCCTGCGCAGTCAGGGCTCACCGATCCTGGACTTGCAACCGCCCGCCGAGATGGGTCGCGCCGCGCAGCGTGAAGTGCTGGACGCTTTGCAGAAGATCAACCAACGTCACCTGGCAGCTCACAGCGGTCATCATGACCTGGCTTCGCGTATCTCCAGTTACGAACTTGCGTACAAGATGCAGGAGCACGCGCCCGAAGCGGTGGACATGTCGCAAGAAGATGCAGCGACCATCGACATGTACGGTATCAACCAGCCCAAGACAGCCGACTTTGGACGTCGTTGCTTGTTGGCTCGTCGTTTGGTGGAACGCGGCGTGCGCTGTATCCAGCTCTATTCGGGCGGCGCGCACAACGATGATAACTGGACGCGCACGGCGATTTGGAAAAGAATCATAACAAGCACGCCGGGGCAACCGACTTGCCGATCGCTGCTCTGCTAAAGGACCTCAAACGCCGCGGCCTGCTCGATTCAACGCTGGTTGTCTGGGGCGGCGAGTTCGGTCGCCAACCCACCGCTGAATACGCAGTCGGTTCAGGCCGCGATCACAATGCTTATGGCTTTACCATGTGGATGGCTGGTGGTGGTATTAAAGGCGGCATGAGTCTCGGCACCACCGATGAACTCGGCTCCGCCGCCGTCGAACATCCTTTACATGTAAAGTATTTACACGCCACCATCCTGAACCAATTGGGCCTCGACCCCAATCGCCTGAGCTACTTCTACAGCGGCCTCGATCAAAAACTAGTCGGCGTCGAACACGTCGAACCCATCCGAGAAATCATCGCTTGAGTAGGCAGTAGGCAGTTTGACGTACGCGGGGCTGTTTTGTTTAGCCCGTTGCCGTAGGCTAGGCAGAACCCGCTAACCAGCCTTGTGTTTACCTATCTGTTTTCGTCTCGTCATTTTTTTGTCAGATCATCGGACAAAAGATTTAGGACAAAGACTTAGGTAAACACAGGGTTTGTTAGCGGGTTCTGCCTAGCCTTCGGCAACGGGCTAAACAAAACAGCCCTGCGTACGTCAAACTGCCTACTGCCTACTGCCTACTGCCTACTGCCTACTGCCGCTGACAGCTAGGGCAATAGAATGTGGAGCGTTGGGCTTGGACGATGCGGATGATTTGGCTGCGGTGGCGGCAGCGAGGGCAGGGCTGGCCGGCGCGATCGTAGACTTGATGCTCGTTCTGGTAGCCGCCTTCTTTGTTGAGCGCGTTGCGGTACGTTCCATCGCTCAACGTGGAACCTTCATAGCGAATAGCATCGTTCAAAATGCGCAGCATGTGTTCATGCAACAGTTCGTACTGAACCCTATCCAACTGATCCGCTGCGCTGCATGGATCAATGCCAGCCGCGTGCAACATTTCGGACGCATACAAGTTGCCGACGCCTGCCAGTAACTTCTGATCAAGCAAAGCCACTTTGATAGGCCGCGCCGTGCTCTTCAGCTTCTGCTCGAACTCTTCGCGAGTGATCACCAAGGCGTCGGTACCCAGTTTCCCAGTGACCAGGCGCGATTCGACTTCCGTTCGAGCCAGCAACTGAATCGTCCCCAATCCGCGTCGATCCCAAAACAACACTCGGCTGGTCTGACAGTTCTCCAGCTCCAAGATCAAACGTACATGTTCGACGCTCGGTGGATCTTCAATCGAAACTAGGCCGGTCATCTTGGGCTGCAGTACCAAAGACCAGCGATCCGTTTCGATCAACACGCGTTTGCCGATGCGCGAGATGCCTGTAATCTCTTGCCCACGCAGCCGGCCTGCGATGGCCCTCAAGCCTGGATCGCAAGCGATTGGTCGACACGTACATTTAGGATCGAGCACTCGCGCAATCGTGGCACCAATGATCGGCCTGACGCCGCGGCACATCGTTTCAACTTCTGGTAGTTCAGGCATGGATAAGATTTTCTGTCAATCATTTTTGGTCAGGTTCCACTACGGTTTCCGGACCTGGTTCCACCGGCGGTGCAACCTCTTTGACTTTGCGACGACGACGCAACCGGAAGCGACGGGATGTACCTTCGCGGCGTATCGCAGATAAGAAACCATGATCTTCAAAATGCATCATTTCGCGTTGCAAAATGCTGAGTGATGTTTGCAATAGCACCACCGCCATCGGGCCCACAACAATTCCAATGGGCCCCAGCGCTTGTACGCCACCCAAGACGCTCAGCAGCGCCAACAACGGATGCAACTGCGATTGGCCATGCAGCACGCCTGCCTTAACAAAGTTATCGACTGTACCCACCACCAGTACGCCCCATAAAGCCAATCCACCGGCGGCGACGATACGGTTTTCGTAAAAGGCCAGGTACAAACAAGCCGGCACCCACACAATGGCCGGGCCCACGAAGGGAATCATCGCGCACATCGTAGTGAGCATGATCAACAGCACAAGGCTCGGCATGCCGGCCACGTAATAGCCCAGCCCCGCCACAGCCCCTTGCGTAATGGCCGAGAACACCGTGGCCAGTACCACCGCGCGGCTCACTCGATCGAACTCCAGCAGTAGCTCAGCTTCGTAACGGTCGTCCAGCGGTATCAAGGCCATGATCGTCTGACCATACCTGGTCCATCGTACAAGAAAAGAACACGCAGATGATCAGGATGGCAGTACCAATGATCATCCGCACAGTAAAACCGACCGTGGCGCTGGTCAGTGACAGCAAGCGAGGCTGCAGATATTCGCGGACCGATTGAAACGCGCTGGCCAGCGTTTGTTGATCGGGATTGGCCAAGTCCTTGATCAATCGCAGATAAATGCCACCCAACAGCTCTTCGCGCAGGTTGCGGAAGCTGCGCGATATCTGCGTGGCAGCATCGAGGTAGCTCGAATCTTCGTCATTGATGCGTTGGCCGAACGTTCGCGCATCCCGCGCGAGCTGTTGCAAACGCTCTTCCCAAACCGTTTTCGGATTGTCTTTATTATCAGCCGCAATGACTTCGCGCAGCTTATCGAATGCCTCGCCCAGTTTGTTACCGTAACGCAGAATATCGGCGGGTATTACCACCTGGTCGCCTTCAATGGCACGCGGCAAACGATCTGCGTTTCCGCGGCCGCCTGCAGATGTTCCAATTCCAGTTTGACAGCTTCCAGTTGCGGTTTGTGATCGATCTCCAATCCCAACCGCTGCTGCAATTTGCCCAGCGCAACTTTGATACTACCTTCGTTCATGTCTTGAATAACGCCCACGCCTTGCAGAGCAGCGGCGCTGCCGATCAAGGCAAACGGCACGAGCACGCTGAGCATGATCAGGCATGTAGTGGCCGCGGCCGCACCTTGGGGCGATCGCCTGTGCGCTTGAGCATGTAGAGATGCAATGGCCTGAAGACCACAACCAACACGGCTGCCAAGAACACGGGCACAAAGAAGCCCACCATCACTTTATAGAACAATAGCCCGATGACCACGATCACAGCGATCAGGGCAATCAGCGACATCAATCTCGACATAAGCAATCCTGTGCTCGATCCAATAACAAAAACTTTTCTCTATCTTTATAACCGATTTTGGCCTTTTCGCGTGGCGCCATCGTTATCGAGACCTCTGACAAAAAATTTGATGACAGAATATTCTGTCAGAAAATCTTCGTCAGAGAGTTCGATGGCAGGGTGCAGATTTGAAGCCGTTTTGGAAATCACGCGTGGTTCGATGGGCCGCCCAATTGGTGGCACTATTGCTGGTGGCTTGGGGAATCGTACATTCCGCTGGCCAGGCCTCGCGGCAATTGGCCCAGCAGCAATCGCAGTTGAACTCGCAGGCCGACGAAGTCGAATCGCAAATCACGGACACACTCTCCTCCGAGCAGCGCGCGGCCATCATTAGCCAGGCGGAAAAGATTCGCAGTCGCGCACGCAACTTCTGGCAAGCCTCGCCTGTGTGGCTCGCTTTGGCCGGCGCGGCCTATGCCGGTGGCACGCTATGCGCCGGCTGGTTTTGGCGCGAAAGCTTGCAGCGGTTGTCCCAGCCAGCGCCACTGGGCAAGACCTTGTACGCTTATTGCCTTGGTCACCTCGGCAAATACTTCCCGGGCAAAGCTATGGTGATCATTCTGCGAGTCGGAGTGCTCGCGCCGCTGGGTGTTCTGAAAGTCGCCACCACGCTGACGGTGTTCCTGGAAACGCTAACCATGATGGCCGTCGGCAGCGCTTGGGCGGCCATGTGTTTGCTCTGGCTGCGATTGGATGTGCGTTGGACACTATTGGCGTTGGGGTTGATGGCCGTTACTTTTTTGCCAACGTTGCCGCCACTGCTGCGCGAAGTATTGCGTCGCACTCAGCGCGGCATCGAACCTCACTTGATGGATGCCTGGCTGGCCCGCATCGATTGGAGATTGTTGGGTTTAGGATGGTCGGTCATGTCTGTCACATGGCTGGCCAACGGTGTCAGCCTGGCTTGGTGTGCTGATGGCCAGTCCGGCCGCTGAGTTCTCAGTTCTCGGGGGTGTCATGGCTGACGATCGCCGCAAGTGCGCTGGGGGCATGTGCTATGGCGGTAGTATTGGGCTTTGTCTCGTTCCTGCCTGGCGGAGCCGGTGTGCGCGAAGTTGTCCTATCAACGATGCTGACTCCGATAGTCGGCCCCATCGCCGCATTGGCATCAGCCGTTTGGCTGCGAATTGTTTGGTTGGTAACCGAGATGCTCTTGGCCGTCGTCCTCAGATTTTTGTCGGAGAACAGACAAAAAGTTTAGGGACGAAAAAGTATAATAAGAGCAGCTTTATCAGAATGCGTTACTCGAAGGCTTGAGGCTGGGCGGATGCTGCTATCGATTATTGTGCCTGTTTACAACGAACAAGATTCGCTGGAGGAACTTGTTCAGCGCATCGAAGCAGTGGCCGCTGCGCAGCAGTATTCGCTCGATATTTGGTTCATCGATGACGGTTCTCGCGATGCATCATGGCAGCGCATTACTCAACTGGCCAGCACGCATTCGCAAGTGCATGGTCTCAAGCTGCGGCGCAACTTTGGCAAAGCCGCGGCGCTATCGGCTGGCTTTGATCATGCGCAAGGCGATCGATTGATCACCATGGATGCCGACTTGCAAGATGACCCGAACGAAATACCGGCGTTGCTGGCGAAAATCGACGAAGGCTTTGATGTGGTCACCGGTTGGAAACAGATTCGCCATGACCCGTGGCACAAGGTTGGCCCAAGCCGCATATTCAATCGCTTGATTAGTTGGATGACCGGGGTGCGTTTGCACGACCACAACTGTGGATTGAAGGCTTATCGCCGCGAAGTGATTCAGGAAGTAAAGCTGTACGGCGAGATGCATCGCTTTGTGCCAGTGCTGGCCGCCGCGCGCGGCTTTCGCGTAGCTGAGATACCTGTGCTACATCAACCTCGCAAACATGGCGTATCGAAATACGGCTTTGAACGTTTTATCAAAGGTCTGCTGGACCTGTTCACCGTATATTTTTTGACTGGCTTCCGCAACCGGCCGCAGCACTTGCTCGGTTCCCTCGGCCTGGCTTCGCTCGCGTTTGGCTCGTTAGGCTTGATGTGGCTCACGCTCATGTGGGCTTGGACGCGTCTGATCAACGATCTGCCCCAGGATGATGTGCATCTGCATACGCGAGCGATTTTTCTACTACTGCATTGTCGCGCTATTGTTGGGTGCGCAGCTGCTGTCTGTAGGATTCATCGCCGAACTGATCACGGCTCAGAATCGCCAAAGCACCAAGCCGTACAGTTTGGCACAAACCACGGAAGATATCTGACAAAAAATTACTGACAAAAATTTACTCGTCACCACATCAGCCAGGGACTGGTCCAGGGGTTGTTCCATGGGTAGCAGGCCGAGAAGATGCTGACGGCCAGGGCCGATAGGACGACTACGTGCCAGAAGCCTATTCGACTTGGCAACTTCATCAGCGCATGACCAACCAGCCAACACCATAGCGGCACGAACCAGTGCATCCAACGAAAGCCGCAGTTGACGCCGCCGTAGTTGCGGTCCTCCAGCGGTCGCATGATGTAGAACACAAAACAAACAAGGGCTTGTGGCCACGATGGCCAACATGAGCTGCGCTCGCAAGTTCCACATGCGTTGCCACCAGGAACCACTCACACCAGTCCAAACGGCCAGGGCACCGAAAGGGATCAACAACCACATCGGCGTTAGTGAAAAGAGTCCATGATGTCCGAAGGTGGTGTGAAACAAGTACATCGCGCGGCTGGGCTCGCCCAAGTCGACGCCCTTTTTGCGATCCGGATACCAATACGAATCAGGATAGTCATACCAATCATCCCATTGATGAATGGCCAGTTCATCGCCTGACAATGCGAGCGCGAAACGAAACTGATTCTGTGCGTCCCAGACTTCATGCACGCCCTCGGTGCGCGTCGTCTTGATTTCACTTTGATCCGACAATGCCGGCGTCGACTTACGTATGGCTTCAACAATTGCTGGCCGGGCAGCCATTAAACGCTCGAGATCTGTTTCATTATTTGCAGGCGCAGGTAACTGGATCTTGGTAACCAATTCACCCACCGCGCGATGAGCGTACGGCGGTCGAAGATCACCATGCGCCCAATAGTTCACCATGGCAAACGCTACGGCCAGCGGTAGCATGCCCACAACAATGCCGATGATCGTCTTTTTCAGATCGACTTGAACCAGCAGCGCAATCGTGGCAGCGGTCCAGGCCAGCGCCGGTAACTCACACACCGCGCACATGGCTGCGGCCAGCGACGCCAGTACAAACTGCCCCGTGGTAGCGCGGCCTTCGTAGATGATACGAATCAACGACCAAAGCGATACGCCGGCGGCAATGGCGCCGGGTAAGTGATTGTTGAGCGTATTGGCAAATGTGGAAACAAACGTGCCCCACATCATGAACAACATCAACACCGTAAAAGCCCAGCGGCCGATCGGCTGACGCTGCCAATACCGAGCCCACATCCACCAGAATACGCCCAGCGGCAACCAGTTGACCAGCAGCAACACAATTCGCACGGCCGAGAACGGGTAATTCAAAATGTTGAGACCAGCTGCCAGGCGCACCGCGCCATAGACAGCGGCATGCATCGTCACGAGCAGCGGTGGTTTGCTGCTGTAGTAGTGTTGTTTACCGTCGCGACCACGATGCCGCACTTTGTCGATCGTATTCCAACCTTTGCGAGCGATAATGTCGTCGATCTCGAAGCGACCGTAGTTACCGATCGCCGTTACGCCGCACCAGCGGCTGCGGTCGTTAGCGCTATGAAAAGGCGTATCTCCCTTGGCGGACCTGGCAGTAAAGATCCTCTGCGCCTGCGCGCCCAGCGCCAGAGCCAGCAAGAGCACAAGCCACCAGGTTGGAATCGTTTTTAGCGGTCGATCATTCATTAGCAATTCACGAACAAAAGCTGCGGGGGTTTACCGAGTGCCCAATTGTAGCCGGAGTTGAACATTTTTAGTCACTCCATTTTTCGTCAGGCCGCCAGACAAAAAATTGATGGACAGAAAATGGTACACAACTCAAAAACTTGCTCGGCCACGTTTTGGCAGGTAGAGTTAGGGCAGAGATTTTTTGGCGTGCGATCGGCAATAGCTCGAGCGGTAACATGGGTCTGACTTATTTCAAACGCTACAAGATGGAAGTTCGACTGGCCGAACTCGACTTCCAGCCCGTGAATTTGGCGGAAGGTATCGAACTGAAGCCTTGGGCTTCGAACCTCGTCAGTGATCATGCTTTGGTAAAGTGGGAAAGCTTTCGCTCGGAAATCGATTCTCACGTCTTTA